>PVHX01009708.1:0-65805 GCA_004024805.1 Geosciurus inauris | reverse complement strand
TTATGGCTCAGTAGTAGCGTGCTCGCCTAGCACGTGTGAGGCACTGGGTTCGATCCTCAGCACCACATAAAAAATAAAATAAAGATATTCTGTCCACCTACAACTAAAAAACAAATATTTAAAAAAAAAGAATACACTGAGCCAGGTGTGGTGGCATGCACTTGTAATCCCAGCAACTGAGGAAGCTGAGACAGGAGGATCACAAGTTCAAGGACAGCCTGGGAAACTTACCAAGACCCTGTCTCAAAATTAAAAATAAAAAGAGCTGGGGACATAGTGCAGTGGTAGAGCACTGGTGGGTTCTATCCCCAATACCACAAACACTAAATAAATAAATAACCCAGTCTATAATGTTCTGTTACAACAACATAAAGCAGACTAAATAGTCATACTCTGAGGAGCTGGATGGACATGAAATTTGGGGGTTTCACTATGTTGCTAGGCTGGTACCAAACTCTAGGGCTTAGCTGATCCTCCTGCCCCAACCTCATGACCAGCTGGGACTACTGGTGTGTGCCACTGCACCCTGCAATATGTATCTCTCTCTCTATATATTTTTTTTCTTTCTTGGTACTGGGGATTGAATCCAGGTTGCTCTACCACTGAACTACATCCCCAGCCCTTTTTATTTTTTTATTTTTGAGACAGGGTCTCACTAAGTTGCTGAGGCTTACATTGAACTTGCAATCCTCCTGCCTCAGCCTCCCAAGTCCCTGGGATTACAGGTATTCACCACTGCACCCTGCTGTCCATGTAATTATGACATAAAGAGAATCATACAATGGGCAGCCTTTTAAGCCTGATTTTTTTCACTCTGCATAATGCATTTGAGATTCACTGGTATTTTGCAAATACCAGCAGCTAATTCTTTTCTTTTTTCTTTTTTTAGTTGTGGATGAACCTTTATTTTTATTTATTTATTTTATGTGGTGCTTAGAATCGAACCCAGTGCTTCACACATGCTAGGCAAGCACTCTAGCACTGAGCCACAACCCCAGCCCAGCTAATTCTTTTTTATTGTCAAATAATATTTCTTTGCATGGATCTACCATATTTCTTGTTCATTTGTCAGTTGATGAACATTTAGGTTGTTTTCAGTGTAGGGCTATTTTAAATGAAACTGCTTTGAGCATAAGTGTGGACATATGTTTTCATTCCTCTTGGATAAATACCTAGGAGTGGAAGGGTGTATATTTAACTGCAAAGAAGCACCAGACTGCTCTCCAGAGTGACTGTATACCATTTTACATTCTCTCAAGCAATGTCTGAAAGTCCCCATTGCCCTCTGTCTTCACCAGTGCTTGGTATTATCTGTCTGCTTACATTTTAGCCATCCTGGGGATGTGAAGTGTCGACTCATTGTGATCCTCATTTGCATTTTCCTGAAGATGTGGGGCATCTTTTCTTGACCACCTGTATCTTCTTGGAAGAAGCAACTGTTCAAATCTTCTGCTCATTTTGGATGAGGTTGTTTATCTTCTTGTTGTTGAGTGGCAAGAATTCTAGGTTCTCTTTTGCTGAGCAGAGTGTACAGGCTGGATGGACCAAAGCAGATTGCTGTACAGAGAGAAGCGGCTAAGCCTAGCACCAACAACTTTTGTCACACCTGCTTCTTGGATTCCCCAAGCATCTTCCTCATGGGTTCCCAATCTTATTTTTTATTTTTATTTTTTTGTATTGGGGATTGAACTCAGAGGTACTCAACCACTGAGCCACATCTCCAGCCCTATTTAGTATTTTATTTAGAGACAGGGTCTCACTGAGTTGCTTAGCGCCTCACTTTTGCTGAGGCTGGCTTTGAACTCGCAATCCTCCAGGGTCCCCAATCTTATTGGATCTTTCCAATGTGAAGACCTGTCCTGGCCTTTGACAGCCTAGACTTCTGGCCAGAACCCCACAGACAGCTCTGGTATCTCTCTTTCCTTACACCTTTTCCCTCCTGCCACCAGGAAAGTTCTTCCCTGTGTAGGTCCCCACCCAAATGTCCCCTGTTTCTGGATATGGCTCCCATATGTGGTAAGCTCTCCTGCCTCCTTGCTCCCTCCTCCAAGACAGGATACAGCTGCATCTCATGTGTGTCTTGCAGCTGCCCATCACTCACTCATCTCCTTGCCAGATCACTCGTGCATGCTGTGTCCCAGAGCCCAGCTCAGAGACTAAAACTCAGTAGATGATACTCGGTAATTATTGAATGACCAAATTCATGCTTCACTCCCACATGGAAGGTCCTCCCTTCCATCTCCCTGTACCCAAATCCTGCCCATTCTCCTGGGAAAGACCTTTTCTCCTACTTTTCCTTCCTCACCCCAGGGAGGGCTCTCTTCTCTTATTCCTCACCCCACCAACCACCTTCTCCATTTAGTGCAAAGAGAAAGCCCAGAAACCTGGTTTTGAGGCCCAACTCCATCGTCCAGGTGCTGGAGTACCTATGCATGGCTCCCTGCATGCCATCAATGGGGGGCCGTGCCCATTGCATGCTCCAGCACACAGTCTCTTTGCTGTGCCAGATTCATGAATTTGGCCCACCTCAGGGCCTTTGCACTTGCTATCCTTGCTTGTTATGTTCTTCCCATGACTGTCCCTCCTTCCTTAGGGCCCCTGTTCGAGGTCATCTCCCTCACAACCCTTGCCTCAGAATTCACCTCATTGCTCAATGCCCTTTTCCCCCACAATGCTAGGGATGGAGCTTAGGGCCTTGCACATGCTAGGCAAGCACTCTACCGCTGAGCTACACCCCTAGCCCTATGCCCTTATTTTTTTGTTCTTTCTCACCGCATCTACCAAACATCTCTTGAGTTTTATTTACTTAATTTACTCATTGTCTGTCACCAGACCAAAGATCCTCAAGGGAGGCAACTCTGTTCACAGCTGTATCCCCAGAGCCTGAGACATAGTTGGCCCTCAACAAATATGTGTTGAATGAATAACTGCTGGACTCAGGGGAGGACTAAATAAAATACCAAGCGTGGTTGTCCTTCACAACCTACTCTGTTTACAGAGGCACACAACAGTACAGTGACCCATCCAGGGCCATGCAGCCAGAGCAACAGCCCCTAGAGCCTGGACCCTCTCTCTGAGCCCCCTCCTGCCCTCTCTGCCTGGAGTCAGCACACAGAACCACATCACACATGCACTTCACAAACACACAGACGACACACACAACTCAAACATGCACAGAGAGATGCTCACACGTAGGCTCAGCCAGCCTTGCCCAAGCAGGGATTCCATTCACACACTTAGCACAAGCACACGGCCTGGCACAACTAGAAATTCACACGCACACACACACGCACGCGCACACACACACACGCAAAATCATATGACCTCACTCACTCAGAAAGTCTATTCATACACACATCCCCACACACAAACACACAGGCCACACACGCACCCCACACATCAACACACCCCCACAGTGGCAAGCCTCAGGGACTGATGGGCCCAGGACTCCAATAGGCCTGTGTTGCCATGACAACAGACAGCTCCCGCATCTCTGACTGTGAACACAGCCGGCCAGAGGGAGGGTTGGAGCTAGGCTGTGCATCACAACTGCAGTAGACACTCCACTGAGCAGTGGTAGCCCGCGTCTCCACACAGACCTCCAGTGCCAGCCTTGATGGTCACAGAGCTGACCCTCTCAGCTATGGGTGGAGTGTCTGCCATCATCATTCACAGAAGGGATGCAGTCCCTGCCTTTACGCGTCTGCTGTGTACCTGTTTCCCTGCTCAATCCTCATGACATCCTTGCCAGACAAGTGTTGCCAGAGAACCCATTTTACAGATGGTGAAACTGAGAGTTGGTGAAGAGATGTTCCTTGCCTCACTCGGGGTCCCACAGTGAGTTGTCAGCCAGGCTGAAATTTGAAACTAGGTCTGGGTCTGCTGGACCATGAAGGACTCTTTTCACTACTTTGTCCTGTATCTGAGCTAGGAGGGCTCATACCAGGGCAGCCTCGTCTTCCCCTGGTCTCATCACTCCGTGCACTTCCTTTCCAGGCAGGAGCAACCAAGTATCAGTTTTTGCACCCAGGTTGGTTCTGCCCTTGTGATGCTCCCATGATAGGTAGTGAGATCCCCATCAGAGTGGCATTCAGATGAAGGCTGTCAGCATTATGGAGAAAGACCAAATACCTGGGGGGTGAGGGAGGGTGGCCCAGATAGCCCTGTACTAGTCTTTGACTCACAGGTGACATATATATATTATTCACACAAGGGGCATCTGCTGTGTACCTGTTTCCCTGGCTCACACCTGTAATTCCAGCTATTCAGGATGCTGAGGCGGGAGGATTGTGAGTTCAAAATCAGCCTTAGCAAACATCTTAACTAGATCTTGTCTGAAAATAAAATTTAAAAAAAATTAAAAAGAATCCTAGTGCCTTGGGAGGCTGAGGCAGAAGGATCACGAATTCAAAGCCAGCCTCAGCAACTTAGTGAGGCTCTGTATCTAAATAAAATATTTTAAAAAGATGGGAATGTGGTTCTGTGGTTAAGTTCCCCTGGGTTCAATTCCCAGTAGCAAATGATAAACAAATAAATAAATAAAAGGGCTGGGGATGTATCTCAGTGGTAGAGTGCCCCTGTGGTCAATCCTCAATACCAGGGTGGGGGCAGGAGAGGGTTGTATATATATTGGGGCTCTATATGGATAAACATATGACATACATATCTATATATATGCAAACCAAATTGGAAAGTAACCAGCTTCAGGAACAGCTCTTAGATAGCCTCAGGAACTTTGTCTGGGCTTCCCTTTTCTCTGGGTTCTCTTTATGCTCAAATCAGCTTGCCCGGGCTCAGGGTAGCCCTCACAGCTCCAGGCTTGCATTATACCAGCATAGTGTCTCCCAAAAGCAAGTTTAAATAATGTTGGAGGTCTAAATCTAAGTGAATTCCTGGCTGGAAGTCTGGGAGAGACTCACAGACATTGGCAGTCCCTCTGAGGCTATGTAGTGTTCGTTCCTCTGTGCTGAAAGCAGACAATTAAGTTAGCTTTCTCATGCACCAGGCGTGTGCTAAGCACTTTACAAGTCTTAACTTATGGAATTCCGATGGCAGGCCCTGCGGCTGTCACAATCTCCATCTCGTGAATGGGAAAATTGAGTCATAAAGAGGGACAGTGTGGAGGCACACAGCCCCTTGATGGGCTGAGCTCAGAGGCACCTCTGATCCAGGACAGCACTGTTCCCAAAGTCAGTTTTTCCCCCAGGATACAGAAGTGCATTTGCTTAGCAGACAGCAAGACAAGTGCCCTCCCTGCCAGGCAGCCCCAGGAACTGTGTCCGTGGAGCTCAAAGGTTCCCGCTGCTCTGCGTGGCCTTGGATAAGCCATTCTCTGTGTCTGGCTCTTGCATGCCTCATCTGAAAAATGAACAGCTTACTCCATCCCGAAGAGCAGTACTCGTGTTAGTGGTAGGATACTCTGGTGCAGCACAGCCCATAGAACTTTTTATAATGTCCCACACGGTAGACACATGTAGCTCCTGAAATCTAGAAATGTGGCTAGCCTGACTAAATTTTTAATTTTTATTTCACTTTAATTAATTGGAATACAAACAGCACCACATAGCTCATGATAACCATAGCAAGTGGCAGAGGTCCAGGATTCTAGATAAGTACTGTACATTAATTTCAGTTTTGCCTTCCTTTTTACTCACTCCTGCTCCATATTTTGGTTCCAAGCAGGTAATCTGGCTCCTTACATTTCCTCTCTAAGGGAAACCTGCTGGTCTCCCCCACAGCCAGGAAGAGACAATTACCTGTCCTGTTCTGCAGCCCTGGTAGAGGTGGTGGCTGGGCTCAGAGCAACTCCGGGATCTATACATCACTCTAGGGAGGAAAGAGGACTTGAATAATGGCTGAGACCTAATTTCCCACCAGGAATAATGGAAGCTTGCTTGGAATAGGGTATAAGTTGATTTAAAGAAATTAAAAGCCGGGCACAGTGGCGCACACCTGTAATCCCAGCACTTTGGGAGGCTGAGACAGGAAAATTGCAAGTTCAAAGCCAGCCTCAGCAATGGTAAGGTGCTAAGCAACTCAGTGAGACCCTGTCTCTACATAAAACACAAAAATAGGGCTGGGGATGTGGCTCAGGGGTCGAGTACCCCTGAATTCAATTCCTGGTACCAAAAAAAAAAAAGCCTGGCACACCCAGGTTTTCTGGCTGGGTCTATACCAGGTGTGCATGCACCTGGTCTCCACCTCTGCAACTCATAACCAGTGAACACATGCCCAAACCTACCCCCCATACATATGCCAGTGTGTGTGGACATGGGGGCCACCACATATCCTGTGGATTCACTCTTTCTGAGCTCCCAGTTCTAGCAGCTCGGAAAAACAGTGTGGTCTGGACCCCAAGATCCTAGTCACTTCCTTTCCCTTTCCCTTTCCCTTTACCTGTCCTGTTGTCTTCCATTCCCTAGATCCCTGATGGCCTGCAGGAATACATGGCCACCCACCACATCTACCCACTCACATCCCAGCTCTGAGAGGACCTAGGGCAGTAGCCAAAAAATTCTAAAATATAGGTAAATATATCCTAAAATTTAGGAAAACTCTAAATAAACCCTTTGGCTTCACTTGCTTTTGCTGCGGATCACACCTCTGACACGTGGATTACGATGGTAATGGTTGCCTGAGTTACTCTTTGAGGAACTGAAGGTCACTTTTGCTGAAAACACTGACTCTTCACTTGGGTCTGAAGATGTTCAGGGGTAACGGGAAAGGGATGGAGAGGCTTGACATCTATCTTCATATTGTGTCTGTCTCCTTTGCTGCCATAACCTTTGGGTCAAGTTCTACTTAGCACTGCATGTAGATGTAGTAATCATTTGAGATGTGTTTTGTCCAAAACTATAATATAAGGCTATCTTGACCTAGGCTTACCTGGTGTCTCTCTCCCCCCGATTCAAGGCTAAAGACACCTGCCAGCCAGCATGACCAGAAACACCAGAACACAAAAGGAAGGCAAATAAGTGGCACCCGTGTTCCCAGAAGATCTTCACCTATTCCCAGAAAAGACACGAATATTTCTCCCCTTTATTAGCCCATCTCTGTCCTTCATTATTCCTGTAACCCCTCAACTCCCTGGAGTGGAGAAGCTGATCTATGAGCAGAGTTCCCTTCTCTCATTCTTTGACCACTGAACAGAGGCTTTCTTTCTCCCCAACACTCAATCCTCGGACACTGGTTTTTCTGTGGAATAAGCCTCCAAATCTGGGTTCAGTAACAGGTGTGCATATTATAAGTTTCCTGTGGCTGCTATAACAAATAGCCACACATTCATTGACTTAAAACAGAAAAAAAAAATTGTTTTCCCACAGTGCAGGAGACCAGAAGTCCAAGATCAGTATCACTGAGCTGAAATCAAGGTATCAGCAGGGAAGAATCCATGCTGATTCTCCTCTAGAGAGAATCCATGCTGGGACTCTTCCAGGCTCTCATAGCCTCTTGGTATTCCCTAGCTGTGACCGCATCACTCCAACCTCTGCTTTGGTGGCCACATGGGCTCTTCCTTCATGTCTTTTTTCTTTTCCTGGTGCTGGGGAGAGAACCCAGGGACTCAAGCATGCTAAGCACCTGCTCTACCACTGAACCATATCTCCCTTCCCGTCTCTTAGAAGGACACATGATACTATTTAGGGAGCCCTCAGACAACCCAGAACAATCTCCCCATCTCAAGCATCTAAACTGAATCACATCTGCAGAGGCCCTTTTTGCTGTATAAAGGGATACTAACAGGCTCCAGGGATTAGGAGACAACCCCATAGATATCTCTGGGGTATTTTTTCAGCCTATGGCAATGAACCACATATGGGATCTGAGCTGCAGCTCTGAACCCGCTGAGGTTAACTCTCTGACCGTGACTGACCAGGTAACCTTGTGAGGCATGTATAGTAACAGACCTCAGAGACCCCATCAGCCTGATATCATGGGCCTTGTAAACCTGTGCTCACTAGCTGATAAGAGCTTCTCAAAGTGGTAAGTCTCTCAGAGCATCAGGGGAGACAGGAAACCAGGGAGAATTCCAGAGAGAAGGAAGAAAGGAGTACAGTACCATGAGCCAAGACTCAGTGGGGCCCCCACAAAGAGCATCTCATTCTAATCTCCCACTAGACCTCCTTGATGCATTAGGAAATCAAGGCTCATAGAGGTAAAGGCAAAGACTTCTGTGCAGCTTACCTCTGAATAACTTCACAGAGCTGGTGCATCAGCTGCAAGTTACAGAGGGAGGAAGCAGCTGCTTAGAGAGGTTGTGACTTGCCCAAAGTCAAACAGCAAAATGTGGCACAAGAGCCGGGCGTGGTGGTGCATGCCTATAATCCCAGCACTTCGGGAGGCTGAGACAGGAGAATCTCAAGTTCAAAGCCAGCCTCAGCAAGGGCGAGGTGCTAAGCAACTCAGTGAGACCCTGTCTCTACATAAAACACACACACAAAAAAATAGGGCTGGGGATGTGGCTCGGTGGTCGAGTGCCCCTGAGGTCAATCCCCGGTACCAAAAAAAAAAAAAAACTGTGACAGAAGTGGGATCACTCTAACTGACCCAACAAGCATCTATTTTTGGTACATTAGCATGTCAGCTAGTCTTGGAGGGTGTCAGCTAGACTTGGGGAAATGAAATAAGGAAGTTAGATAGATTCTGAGAGTTGAATGGACCAATGGAATCCCTTCAGGATTCTAGAAGGAGGTGACTTGATAGTGAGGGCTGATCTCTCTCCTGTTGGGCAGGTTCCTTCTTTGAGGTGACCCAGGATAGACTCCAACAATATTCTGAGACCCCTCAGGGCAAAGGCACTCAGTGCACAAGTAGACTCATGCACGCTTCCCTGCACGTGGAGTTTTAAACAATGAGATGTCACCAGCACTCTGCACACAAGCACACTGCCAGCTGCTCAGGCTCAGGATTCTGGAATGTCCCAGGCTCCTCACCTTCTTAGCTGATGTCAGAAGCCCCATTGATTCTACCTTTAAACATGTCTGGAATTGGAATCTTCTCATACATCCCAGCCACTAAGCCTGGAGAGGTCCTTGGATGCCTGCCTGGCCTAGGACAGCAGCTACTGACTGCCACACCAGCCTTCAGGCTCCTGTCCTGGTCCCAGGACTGTTCTCCCCACCAGCCAGGGGTACCAGAATGCCTAAGGGAAGTCACATCCCTCCTTGCATATTTTTTCTCACTCACTCAGAGCCAGAGTCTTACGATGGCCACCTAAACCCTTCCTGATACTCTCTGTCCTTGTCCTTGTCTTTTTCCCTCTCCACTTCCACAAGCCTCCTGGCTGCTCCTTGGGCATTTCTGCCTCAGGGCCTTTGCACTTGCTGTTCCTGCTACCAGGCATGCTCTTCCTCGGGTCTCCACAGGTCCAGCCCTCATCTCCCTCAGGTCTCTGTTCAAAGATCATCTTCCCTCATGTAACTGGCAAGCTGCTTCCCCACTCTTCCCCTGTCTTCTGCACTCCCCCAAGACACGTATCATGATCCATACAGCCACTAGAATGTGGGTTCCATGAGGACACAGAATTCCATCTGTCTCCATCATGGTCACTCCCCACCCAGCCAGTGCCTGATGTTAATGCCTGAAGAGTGAAGGGGTGCTCCAAGACAGTCATAGACACAGGGGGTACAAACAGTGATTGCAGGGAGTACATGGCCCTTGCCTCCCTGTCCACACAAGATTTCAAGGCCCAGGGGGATGTGTGCACATCCACATTTGCACACACACATGAGGACTGAAGGTGCCCTTGGCCTGGCCTTGGACAACGGGTCTGGCCCTGGGTGCTTGGGCAGCTGGAATATATGTCTCCTTTGGAAGCTGCAAACAAAACCCCAACTGTGGCTGCTGAAGCCTTAGATAGGCCCAGAGGGCAAATCTCACCACATCTCCAGAGACGGGACAAGCTTGTGGCCCAACCTCCATGTGCAGAAAACTAAGAGCATCCGTGGCCTCCAAAAGGCCAGCCACAGGGCACTGTCCAGCTGGACCCTAGTTCCCCTCTCCCTCTTGCCTCCCCTCCCCTGACTCATCACAGACCTGAGGCAACCATCCTATGGAGCAGAAAGGAAGACTGAGGCAGGAGACTGAGCCAGATACCCCATTAAAGCAGAAGCAGGTGGATGAGGTGCCCTGTTCAGCCCCACCCTGTGGTCACCTCCAAATAGCCTGATCCAGCCCGTGGGGGCCTCCGGTGTACCCAGAGCACATGCACGGAGCAGCTGCCATGCACCCTGCTCCAACCCGCCCCTCCAGCCAGCTTATCACCGATGACTCTCCCGACAGGGATCGATAGAAAACCTTTTATCTCCTTCCCCGGTGGCAGCTCAGACTCAGGCCTTAGAACAGAGCCGGCTCCTGTTACTATGGTGACCCTCCCAGTCCTCATTGCCTCCCTCCCTCCCCACACTCCCCTCCTCCTCCCCTTCCTGTCATCCATCCCCTCTCCACCCTTCTCCTTCTCCTGCCCCTCATTCCCTCCTGTCCTCTCATTTCTCCATCCCCTCCCCACCCCACACCACCACCCTTTGTTTCCCCATTCCCCCACTCTCTCCCCACCCCTACTCTATAGCCCAGAACCAGCATTCTGCTGCCCAGTGGAGGGACATAGTCTGTACACCTACCGGCTGGGGGCTGGTGGTTGGCTCTAGACTAAGAGGGAGTGGCCTGGGGCCACTCAGACCCCGGCAGCTCCCAGAGACCTTGCCAGCCCTCCACTTCCCAGTCTCCTGCAGCTCCAGTGCCCAACACCAGCCTCTTCCTCAAGTGTCCTCAGTGTTGAGGAGTTACTCACTTGTGCTATCACACTGTTTCTCCCCTTTAGAGACTGGTGACAATATCTCACCTACCTGTCAAGTGCAGAGCACAGGGCACAGAGCTTGGCTTATGGCCCATGCTCAAGAAATACTGGTTGCCGGGCGCAGTGGCACACACCTGTAATCCCAGTGGCTCAGGAGGCTGAGGCAGGAGGATCGTGAGTTCAAAGTAAGCCTCAGCAACTTAGCAAGGTCCTAAGCAACTCAGTGAGACATTGTCTCGAAATCAAATACAAAATAGGGCTGGAGATGTGGCTTAGTGGCTGAGTGCCTCTGAGTTCAATCCCTGGTACGCCCCTCCCCCCGCAAAAAAGAAAAGAAATTCCGTCATTGTTAATAAATCTCAGTCTGTGGTTTATTATATGTATATTTATTTTACTCATTTATCATATTTATAGTATATTATGTTTATATAGTATATTTGTATTTATATATTATATTTATAGTATAATAGCTTTTATAGTATTTGTTATATTTATAAAACAGGTATATAAAGTATTATGGGCATAAAGATTAAATGAGAAACAGACACGAATAGTTGGACCCATTGCCTAGAACCTTGTAAACACTGCATTCGCAGGAAGGACCCTCAGCAGGCCCCTAGTGACTCACCAGTTTCCTTTTCTGCTTTGTTCTTTGAAGGAGTGCAGGGGAAGGAATGGGAGGAGCAGGTGCCCTCCATGGAGGCACCATGGCCATGATCAATGGCCTCTTGTGTGCTGGCCATGGATGGCAATGTTCCATGGAAGTCCAAATCCCCTGTACCCTCCTTCCCTCCACAATCTGTTATTGGACTTCTGTCCCACAGTACCCTTGCTTTCCTGCCTGGGCCTGGGGCTACCCTCTACCTTGTGCCTGGGAGACCTTGCCACCGTTAGCCTGTCCAGGAAGCTCCTGGACAGGGAGTGCTCTGGCACCAGATTTGAAGGCACATCCCCAGGCCTGAATCTCTGCTCTGCCACTACTACCCTCTGAAGCAGTTGGACAATGGCCTCCAGGGTCTCCACATCCTGGAACTTGTCAGTGCTCCCTTAGTTGGCAAAAGGGATATTGCAAGTATATTTAAATCAAGGATTTTGAGATGGAGAGACTATCCTGTTCTCTCTAGGGGGCCTGTTATGGTATGGATATGAGATGTCCCCCCCAAAGCTCCTGTTAATGCAGAAGTATTCAGAGGTGAAATGATATGAGAGCTGTAACCTCATCAGAGCTTCCTAGTTTGAATGATTGACTGAGTGGTAACTGTAGGCAGGTGTGTGTGGTTGGAGGAGGTGGGTCACTGGGGGAGTGCCCTGGAAGGTATCTTCCTGTGGCTCCTTTTCCCTCCTCCTGCAGCTTCCCTCCACTGTACCCTTCCTGTGTGACATGCAGTCTCACCGTGGGTCCAGAGCAAAGGACTGGCCATCTGTTTACTGAGACCTCTGAAACTGTGAGCCCCAAATAAATTTTTCCTCCTCTAAGTTGTTCTTGTCAGGTATTTTAGTCATAGGAAAAAAAAAAAAAAAAAACTAAAACAAGACCCCAAATGCAATCCTAAGGGTCCTCCTAACAGGGAAGCAGGAGGAGATTTGATACAGAAGTGTGGTGGGAATAAAAGAGGTGGCCGAGAAGTGAGGAGGGAGCTGGAGCCAAGGAACACAAGGGCCACAGTCTGCGAAAAGTAGAGTCAGGGATTCTCCCCCAGAGTCTCCAGCGATGCCAGCACTGCCCACGCCTGGACTTAGACCTGGACCTCCGGAACTATAAGAGTAAATGTGTGAGCCAGGCACAGTGGTGCACATCTGTAATCCCAGCACTTAGGGAGGCTGAGGCAGGAGAATTGAGAGTTCAAAGCCAGCATCAGCAACGGTGAGGCACTAAGCAACTCAGTGAGACCTTGTCTCTAAATAAAACACAAAAATAGGGCTGGGAATGTGGTTCAGTGGTCAAGTACCCATAAGTTCAATACCCAGCACAAAAAAAAAAAAAAAAAAGAGTAAATGTGTGTTGTTTTCAGCTACAAAGTCTGGGATAAGTGGAGCCACAGGAAATGTCCATCTGCCTGAGCCTCAGCTCCTATTAGGAAAATGGGACTGATATAGGACCCCCCTTGCTGGGGTCTTAGGAAACGGTAAAAGCAAAACTCTAGGAGTTGGGTACTGTGGCACATGCCTGTAATCCCAGCACTTTGGGAGGCTGAGACTGGAGAATCGTGAGTTCAAAGCCAGCCTCAGCATCAGCAAGGTGCTAAGCAATTAGTGAGACCCCTGTCTTTACATAAAACACAAAATAGGGCTGGGGATGTGGCTCAGGGGTCAAGTACTCCTGAGTTTAATTCCCGGTACAAAAAAAAACACCTCTGGGAAAGTAAGGGGTATGGAGTTGGGAGGTGGTGGCTCAGCAGTTGGGCACTGGCCCAGCATGTGCAAGGCCCTGGTTCCATCCCAACACTGCAAAAGCAAAATAAGAAGAAGAAGGAGGAGGAGGAGGAGGAGGAGGAGGAAAAAACAAACAGAAAGAAAGAAAAATAGGTGGTGCTAATTGAAAAGCTATTATGCAAAAATGATTTGCCAAGACATACCAGAAAGTACAACACAGAACACCAGTTGTCAGCCTGTGCATGGCCCTGGGTTCAGTATCAGGAAAAAGAAAAAGAAAAAAAATGAAGAGGAAAGGAAATGGAAGGGAAGGGAAGAGAAGGGAAGGGAAAGGGAGGAGAAGGGAGGAGAGGGGAGGGGAGGAGAGGGGACTGGAGGGGAGTGAAGGGAAGAGAAGAGAAGGGAAGGGAAGGGAAGAGAAGGGAAGGGAAGGGAAGGGAAGGAAAGGGAAGGGAAGGGAAGGGAGAGGTCTTTTCTAAACAGAGGGTTAGAATTGCCATACTTTGGGGCCCTACAGATTTTTTTGTTATTACCAGTGTTGAAAATAAAAGCACCTAGCTACTAATAAAACATGTATTTTCCTTGCTTCTTTTGTTAATAATAGAAAAGTATTACAAAAGCAGTCCCCAAACAGCTTTTCATCTTGCTTATCTAAAGGCAATTTCACCCCTTCCCTCCCAGAGTCTCCAGGTCTCTCCCACCTCCTGGTGCCCAGCCTGGCACAGGCTCTGCTGGCCCCCACCTGTGGACGGTCATGCACTTTCTACATTCCTTGGCAGATAGTAAGTGCTCAATTTTAGCACTAGCAGTTGTTGTCATTGTCATTGTTGTCTCAGGGAAGTGGTCCCACCCCCGCTCCTTTGTAGGAAGTTGTCACTCCTCCCACTGTGCACCCACCTTGCCAGGTTGTCATGAGATCTTTTTGATTTTACCTTTGGATCCTCCTCCAACCCCTGTTCTGCTCCTCTGGATCTGGTCTCCTTACTATGGATCTCAAACCCAGCTCCCTACCATCTATTCTCCTCACAGCAGCCTAAGCAACTGTTTCCTTCCAGATCATCACTCTTTGGTTTGACTCCATTTCTTGATGTCCCCAAATCACACCTGGCTCACACATGTTCTTCCTTGCTTTACCCCTTTCTCAGGGGTAAAGCAAGAGACACAGATCTCTCATGTGTCTCTTCTCCAACTCCTCTGAGCATTCCCACATGCTGCTCCCTCTGCCCAACATGCTCTTCCCTCACTGTTCAGTCTACCTGTTCCCTCCACACCCTTGCAGGCTCAGCTTAGATGGGTCCTTCCCAAATGCCTGATAGACCTCCTTAGGTGATCAAGTTTGGCTTCCTTGGCAATGGACCCGGAAGCACCTTACATTCCTCTGAAAGTCATTATTCTTCATCAATCTGTCTTGCTTCTGGTAGCAAATTTCTTCAGGGTAAGAATGCTTTTATTTTTGCTACTGATAATAACAAAAATCCGGGGTTCCATCCCCAGGACCAGGAGAGGGGAGGGAGGGGCAGGAGAAGAGGGGGAGGAGGAGGAGGAGAAGGAGGAGGAGGAGAATGATGAGCCCCAGAGATAGGAAGCTTTGCTCCCCCCTTGAGGTAGCCCAGCTAAGTCCTTCAGATCTTTTTTTTTTGGTACCAGGGATTGAACTCAGGGGTACTCGACCCCTGAGCCACATCCCCAGCCCTCTTTTGTGTTTTATGTAGAGACAGGGTCTCACTGAGTTGCTTAGTGCCTCGCCATTGCTGAGGCTGGCTTTGAACTCGCCATTCTCCTGTCTCAGCCTCCCTAAGTGCTGGGATTACAGGCTTGAGCCACCGCACCCGGCTAGTCCTTCAGATCTTTAAAGACAGTGGTCATAATCCTCTTCCCTTCATTCCAGTTTTTAAATTAATGAGTTGATTAGGGGTTTTGCTTTGTTTTGGTGGCGGTGCTATGGACCAAACCCAGTGCTCTGGGCATGCTAGGCAAGCAGTCTACACTCCCTGCTCTACCAAATTTTTCTTCTCCAGGTAAAATGACATCAGTTCTCTTTGAGGCAAGCTACAAAAAACCAAGACAATCTGGTTTACACAAAAAGGTGAATTCATGGACTTGTGTAACTGAAAGTCCAGGGGGTTTTGAGCTTCAGGCGTAGCTGAATCCAGGAACCCAGAGGGCATCTCTATATACCTCTCAATACTACCTTCCTCCATGTTCTTTTATTCTCAGATCCACAGCTGATCATCTTACTAACTCCTGGAGGAGTTAGTAAAAAAGCTCAATGGTTCCAGCAAAACTCTCAGAAGGCTTAGGTCATGTTGGCCATCCCTGAACCAATCACTATGGCCGGAAAAGGGGAGCACTTTGGCCAAGCTAGTCATATGATGATCTCTGTGTCCCAGAGATAAGGGTCAACCCAACCTGAACCACACGGGCTGAAAGTGGGAGAGAAGGGTCCCACAGGAAAATCCGTGGGTGATTACCACCAATTTAGACTAGCCAATTAGGTAGGACAAAGGTAAAACAGAATGAACACTGGCTTAAACGAGATGGATTTTATCTTCCCTAATGTAATTCCAAATGTAAGATCTCCTGAACTGATACAGTTAATTCTGGTCATCAGGGTCCCCAAAATAAAAATTTTAGGGGCTGGGGCTGGGGCTCAGTAGTAGAGCACTTGCCTCACATGCGTGAGTCACTGGGTTCAATCCTCAGCACCACATAAGAATAAATAAATAAAGGTATTGCAACCATCTACAACTTAAAAAAAAATTTTTTTTAAGGGCTGGGGATATAGCTCAGTGGTAGAGCACTCTGGGTTCCATCTGCAGTAACACACACACACACAAAGATAGGACAAAAAGAAAATGTCATAGAACTCACAGTGGCCCAAAGAACCCAAGAGGATATGATGAAGCCTTTGAGTTAAGTTAGGACCTGGCAGTAAGAATCACTAGGCGATTTTGTGGGAAAAACAACTTTTGCAGTCTAGGTACCAACACATGAATCTAAGAATTAACACAAAAACTTAAATTTTGTTGCTTGAAAGAAAAAATTTATGTATTTCAAAGCTTTCATTTCATTTAAAAAAAAAAGTTAAATTAACCCCAGCCCCTATGACTAAGAAATGTTGGTTCTCAGGTCAAGGGTATTCATGGTCAGAGTGGCCTTCAATTTTGTTTTGTTTGTTTGTTTTGAGATGCAGTCTGGCTATGTTGCCCAGGCCAGACAACTCCTGGAGCTCCAGGGCTCCTTCTGTCTCACCCTCCTGAGTGGCTGCAACTGCCAGCACATACCACCACACCTGGCTCAAAATGATCTTTTTCTGGGGATAATGAGAACCCCTCCAGAGAGGGTTTGATATCCGTCTCACTTGCCAGGCTGCAGTGCTGTATGATGAGGTCTGTATCTCCTTATTGCTAAAGATGGGATCTAGAATAGGGACTGGCTCCAGAAATGAGTGTAGGGCTAGTTGTGTAGCTCACCTGTAGAGCGCTTGCCTAGCATATGTGAGACTCTGGGTTAATTCCAAGTACAAATAAATAAATGACAAGTGAGTAAATGGATGGATGAGTAGGTGAGTGGGCCATGAAGGATCCTAGCACTGCCTGGCTGATCCTAGGCCCCCTGGTCTGGGACCCCTTATGGGCATCCCTGGAACTGGACAGAATCCCTACCTCACTCCATGTTGCTCAAGCTCACCTGGAGCAAAGCAGAGCTGTCCTCTCTTTACCCTCTCCTCTGCTGGAGTTCAGAGGCCTCATGGGTCAGAGGCCCAAGGGGCTCTTCCTGCT
Source organism: Geosciurus inauris (assembly GCA_004024805.1). Taxonomy (NCBI): domain Eukaryota; kingdom Metazoa; phylum Chordata; class Mammalia; order Rodentia; family Sciuridae; genus Geosciurus; species Geosciurus inauris. The sequence goes on along the minus strand of PVHX01009708.1, from coordinate 48,858 downwards.
TGGCTCCCTCAGCCCTGTCTCCACCCCTGAAATGAGCTGCCACTATCCCTTTTTCCTGGCTGTGCTCTCCTAATGCAGGGCTCTGAGCATTCACATGCCTTTGGAAGAAATGGCTCTGGTCACATTGGCCCTCATCTAAGAGTGGTAGAGTTCAATTTTGCCGGGAGGGAGCCGCTATGGTTGGTCTTACAGAAATGTACAGAGTTGCAGGGTGATGTGACATACACCCGTAATCCCAGGGATTTGAGAAGCTGAGGCAGGAGGATCACAAGTTTGAGGCCAGCCTGGTCAATGTAGCAAAACCCTGTCTCAAAATAAAAAAAAAAATATGAAGGGCTGGGGAGGTAGCTCAGTGGGACAGTGCCCCTGGGGTCAATCCCCAGAACTGCAAACAAACAAACAACAACACTACAGTGTTGAAGTGTTTTTAAACAACCCAAGAGTGGGCATTGCGACACTCCCCAAGTTAAAAACCAGAGGCTCAAGGAGGGTAGGGGAGGTGCCCAGGCCATGCTGTGGGCAAGTGGCAGAGCTAGGAAGAGTTTCGCTCTGATTTTCATCTCCTCCCTCTGAAACTGACTAAGCAGAGCCTGGCAGCTTTGAGCACAGAGGCAACCAGTTCTGAGAGGGGTTCTTCCTCTCTCTGAACCTCTATTTTCTCCTCCGCAAAATGGAGGCAATAAGACTGAAATACAGCAGATGCCAAATAAATGCTGGCTACAAGTTTGTTAATGTGAGTCCTCCTGCACATCCCACATTCTACCAGGGCTGTAAAGAGCAGTCCAGAGCCACTATCAGGCAGCTTTTGTCCCAGGGGAAGGGGAAAGCGGCATGGGCAACAACTCAGGCCGAGAGAATCCCCATTTCAGGTGCAAGTGTGTGATATTTTTTTCTTTTTCCCTTTCATGCTGGGGATTGAACTCAGGGCCTCACACATGGTAGGCACATGCTCTATCACTGAGCTACATTCCTAGCCCTTTTTATTTTTCAGTCGGGATCTCCCTAAGTTGCCCAGACTGATCTTGGGATCCTCTTGCCTTAGTCTCCCCAGTAGCTGAGATCAGGTGTGCACCACTTTGCCAGGCTCCAATGTGTGATCTTGGGCAAGTTACTTCACCTCCCTGCATTTGTGTCTTGTCTGAACAAGGGGGCTACTGTAGCAAAAATGTCTGCCTAATGAGGAAGCCAGCTTGGAGAAGTACTGGCGGCAGCACTTGCCCTTTGCATTCAACTGAGCAGTCAGTGATAATCTAGTCCCTATCCTTAGATAGATCCCCTTCCTTTCTAGGGGACAACTGTCTCTCTCTTCCCTCCAGGCAGGAAACATTCACCTCCTTTTGACCTATATCAAAACAGAGAGGAAGTTCAAGGCCACACAGATGCATAGCTGGTCTTAGGATCCCTGGGGGAGGTGTCTCAAACTCAAATGCCTTGGGGGAAGAGGAATCAGTTAAGTGACCTAAATGTGGATCTAGAACAATAGGTAGAGGTAGGGTCTCCAAGAATTTAAATTCCTTACAAGTATTTCAACTTCAAAATTTTTGCATTTTTTCTTTTTTCTTTTATGGTACTGGGGCTTGAACTCAGGTGGCAAACTCAGTTTTACCACTGAGATCTGTTCCCAGTCCTTTTTTTTTATTTTTATTTTGAGACACAGTTTCACTAAGTTGCCCAGGCGGCCTCAAACCTGAGATCCTCTGGCCTCTGGCCTCCTGAATTGCTGGGATTATAGGCACTCCACACACCTGGCCAACGTTTTCACTTTTTGTTCTGCTTTCCAATCAAAATAAACCCAGGGGACTGGAAGTGTAACTCAGTGGTAGAGTGAGTTCTAGAACTGCCTAGCATGTTCTGGAAGCCCTGGGTCCCATCCTCAGCACCAAAAAACAAAACACTACGAAAGAGCAGCTTGGATTTGACCTTTGGTCTGCAATTTTGAGACCTTTGCACAAATGCTATCTTTATTGTCTTTATGGGGCTTCTGCACTGCACAGTGTACCCACCCCCACTCGCCCTCCTACCTGCATCCAACTAAGGATGACAAGCAGGTTCTCAGCAGCAGAAGTCTCCTGGGGCCAGCTCTGCTGACAGTGATCCTTGATAAGTTCCTGGTTCTCTTCCAAGAAGCCCGCCCCATCCTCAGTCAACATCATTCAGAGCAGTCTCAGATGGTTAGGTCCATGGCCACCCTGCTCTGTCATTCATTCAGAAGCCCCTCTGCACACCTTCCTACCCTGGCCAAAGCAAGCAGGGGAAAATCATTCTTATGAGCTCAGCCCCCAGATCACCTCCTCCGAGTGCCTATGTACTGTGGCACTTTGCACAGGTAACTTTCACACTGCAAGTCAGAGTCTACCTCAGTGTCTGACCTGAAGTGGGACCTCCATAAACATGCATGAAATGGGTGAATAAACTCACCCAATGTGTGCCCTTGGATGAGTCCTTCAGCTCTCTCAGCCTCTTGCTGTTTTGTACTGGGATTGAACACAGGGACACTTAACCACTGAGCCACACCCCCAGCCCTTTTTTCTTATCTTTTATTTTGAGAAAGGATCTCACTAAATTGCTTGGGGCCTAGCTAAATTGCTGAGCTTGGCTTTGAACTTGTGATCCTCCTGCCTCAGCCCCCTGAGTTGCTGGGATTAGAGGTGTGCCCCGCTGCGCTGCATTTTTCTTTCTTTTATTTTCTTAGATGGGGGTCTTGATCCTACTGTCTCAGTCTCCCAAATAGCTGGGACTATGGGTGCTTGCTACCATGACCAATTTAGGCCTCTATTCTCTTAACTGTGAAATGAGCTGTGAGGAGGGGGTATTCAGAGAATGTGTGACATGGTAGGCTCACAAAGATATCCAGCTGTAGCTACTTGGGAGGCTGAGGCAGGAGGATTGCAAGTTCAAGGCCATCCTCTGCAACTTCCAAAAAATAAAAACAAAAAAGAAATTTTTTTAAGGACTGGAAATGTAGTTCAGGAAGAGCATCACTGGGTTCAATCCCTAGGACTACATCTAAGCTAAGTGAAACAAACAAACAAAAAAATTCAGCTGAAAGTATCTAGCTCCTAACCTCTGAAACCTGTCAATGTTCCCTTATGTGACAAAAAAAGGGGAGATGGTCCTTGCAAATATGATTAAATTAAGGGTCTTCTTGAGACGAGTGAATTATGCTGGATTATCCAGGTGGCCTGGAATGTAATCACAGGGTTCTTATGAGAGGATGCAAGAAGGCCAAGGGAGGAAGTAGAAGCTGTGACAAGGGACACATCTGTTTTGTTGCCTTTTCTTGCTTCTGGAGGTCAACGAGGGGTCATGAACCAAGAAATGCAGGCAACCTCCAGAAACAAGAAAAAGCAAGGAAAAGAGTGTCACCAGAGCCTCTAGAATAAGCCAGCCCTACCAGCACCCAGACTACAGCCTAGTGAAGCTGGTTGTGGAATTTGGACCCCCAAAATTGCCAAGAACAAATTTATGATGTTTGAATCCACTAAATTTGTGATTTGTTCAGCATCCCTAGAAAACCTATGTACAAGGGCTGGGATTGTGGCTCAGCAGTAGAGCGCTTCCCTTGCATGCGTGAGGCCCTGGGTTCGATCCTCAGCACCACATACAAAGCAATAAAAATAAAGACATTGTGTCCATCTACAACTAAGAAAAAATAAAAATAAAAAAAAGAAAACCTATGTACATGGGAAGCACTTGGCATTCAATAGATGCTTAAACATGGCAGTTAATAATTTGACCACACACAATCTCCTTTTTCATTCGCCTCCATGTCCCTTTCTCTTTTGCACGTGAGATTTTGCCCTTTGGGTCACTCTTTTGAACCCAGTGCTCCCTTCCCTGCCATCTCTGGAGGCTTGGCTCAAATACCACCTCCTCCAAGTCCTTTGCTGACATCCATGAATGCTTATCCAGGAATGCTTCCTCAAACAGGGTCTCTGAGCTGTGGCCCTTAAAGAGGCCAGGCAGTGTGTGACTTTTTTTTTTCCCTTCTTATATCAGATGTGCTCTACCACTGAGCCACATCCCTGTCCTTTTAATTTTATCCTTTTTTTTTTTTTTTTTTTTGGTACTAGGGATTGAACCCAGGGGTACTTGACCACTGAGCCACACCCCCAGCCCTATTTTGTGTTTTTTATGTAGAGACAGAGTGTCACTGAGTTGCTTAGCGCCTCGCCATTGCTGAGGCTGGCTTTGAACTTGCGTCCTGTCTCAGCCTCCCTAAGTGCTGGGATTACAGGCTTGTGCCACCATGCCCGGCTAATTTTATCCTTTTTTTTAATTTTAATTTTTTTTGGTTGTTGATGGACCTTTATTTTATTTATTTTTTTGTGGTGCTGAGGATCGGACTCAGTGCCTCACACATGCTAGGCAAGCACACTACCATTGTACTACAACCCCAGCCCTTTTAATTTTATCTTGAGATAGGGTCTCACTAAGTCGCCCAGGCTGGCCTGGAACTTTCGATCCCCTTGCCTCAGCCTCCAGTGCTGCTGAGATTACAGGCACACACCATCATGTCAGGCTATATGATCCTCTTTTTAACTGAGCCCTGAGGATAGGAGCTGGCATCCTCAATTTCATGCATTTGGTGCTGAGAAATAAAAAGCATACATTTTTTAAAAGTTGGTAGAGTGCTTGCCTAGCATGTGCAAGGCCCTGGATTTGATCCCCAGTGAAAGAAAGAAAGAAGGAAGGAGGGAAGGAAGGAAGGAAAGAAGGAAGGAAGGAAGGAAGGTAGGAAGGAAGGAAGGAAGGAAAGAAAGATAGAAAGAATGAGGGAGGGAAAATAAAGGAAAAGAAAAGAAAGAAAAACCTTGTAGTCCCAGGTACTCAAGAAGCCGAAGCAGAAGGATTACTTAAGCCCAGGAGTTTGAGACCTATCTGGGCAACAATGTGAGTTCCCACTGTTACCCAGCTGGGCACAAAGGAGCTAGATTAGAAACCAGATCTGTATCCCCCAGAATGTGCTTAAAACAACACAATCCACACCGTGATCTCTCTCAGACATGGGTGGCTAAGCCTGACAGAGAGCTGTGACCGTTACTACGGCTTGAGAACCTTGGCAGGTGGCTTTACCAATCCACACTTCCGTTTCCTCATCCACAAGATGAGATAACTGAGGTCTGCAACTTGTCCCAGGTCACCTGGGAGATTTGATGCCTTGACCCTTACCTTGACCCCTGGCAAAGGACAAATGGAACAGGCTTGCTATGGGGCTGTTGATCAAATCTGCCCACGGGGCTGGGTGTGGTGGGAGGCTTTCCATGTAGGTGGCATTGGGCTCCACTTGAGCTGACATGAATAGAAGCATTGGAGCAGCAATGGTTCAGGGGATCTATAAGTTAATAGGTTCATTCCAGAACTCATTCAACATTCTTCTGCTTAGAACCTGCCAATGACTTCCTTCCTACAGCACCAAGATTGCAACCAATTTCACACCAGGTCCTCTACAGCCCTGCAGGCTCTGGCCTTCCTTTAAGGTCTGAATTCCACTTCTTGTCCCCTACTTATTGTCTTCTCACACTTGCACTTATCACCAAACCTACTCCTGCCGCAGGACCTTCTTGCAAAGGAGGACCTTCCTTCTGCAAAGAGTGCTCTTTCCCAGGCTCTACCCATAGCAGCTCTTTGCTGCTATTCAGTTATTTGCTCAGACAGGCCTCTCCCAGCTAAGTAGCCCTTATCCATCACTTCACCTGCTCATTTTCTTCCTAGCACTTACTGCTCTCTAAAAATTATCTTTGGTAGGGGAATTGAACCCTGGGGCACTTTACCAATGAGATACCTCCCCAGCTCCCCCTGCCCTTTTTTTGGTATCAGGGATTGAACTCGGGGCATTCGACCACTGAGCCACATCCCCAGCCCTATTTTGTGTTTTATGTAGAGACAGGGTCTCTCTAAGTTGCTTAGCGTCTCGCTGTTGCTGAGGCTGGCTTTGAACTCGCAATTCTCCTGTCTCAACCTCCCAAAGTGCAGGGATTACAGGCGTGCGCCACCGCGCCTGGCTCCCCTCCCCTTTTGAAAATTTTGAGACAGGGTGGACTAAGTCATCCACGCTGGCCTCAAACTTCCTATCCTGCTGCCTCAGCCTCCTGAGTCGCTGGGATTACAGGTATGCATCACCGTACCTGGTTAAAAATTATCTTCTTTATGTGTCTAAGCTTTTGTTGCTGTCTCTCCTCTTTGGGATGCTAGCTCCATGACAGTAGGGAGCATACTGTTTCTACCGATTCCTCAGTGCCCAGAAGATCCCAGGTGCCCAGCAAATAAAGAAAATTATGTCTAGTCTATGGAGTTTTGAATTGGAATGTTTCTCAAACTGTGAGGAAATGGTCACAAGTGAGGGTTGGTGGTGGGGTGGCCGGAGAATGGAAGTTCCTGAGGAAAGGATGTGAGTCCAAATTCCCGCGGCGTCCTCAGCCCGGATTTCGGGAGTGAGGGTCGTTTAAAGGTTGCTTCAGGACCCCACTGCAAAACCCCCTCCCGCTAGGCTAGGGGTGGGGTAGCGGGGGTGCGGTGGGGCGGTGGGGCACGCAGTGGGTCGCGCGGACCGCCAGGGGGTGCTGTTGGGGCGCACACGACCTACCTGGCGCCTGGGTCCGCGAGCGAGCGCAGCCAGGCCGCCCGGGAACTTTTTTCCTCGCGCTCTCGCTCTCCTGCTCCCCCCGCGCGTCGCCCGCCCGCCCGCTCTTCCTGTGCGGAGGGGATCGCATTTCCCCGCGGCACCCGCGGACACCAGGCAGGCCCGGCCGGGTGCGCGGCCAGGGCCCGCTCCCCGCGCCGCCGGCTCCCTGCGCTCCTGGGCGCCGCCCCCGCCCGCGGCTGGGCTCCGAGAGGCGACTTGGAGCGCTAGAGGCGAGCCGAGCAGGCCGCCCTGCCCGCGGCCCGAGAGCCGGCGAGAGGAGGGGGCGCCGCGGCCCACCCTCCGTCCTGCCTGGCCGCGGGCCGGCCGGGCCAACGCGCCCTGACCCCCATGGCCACCCAGGTCTCTGGGCCGCAAAGTCGCAGCGCCAGACGCAGGGCCCCGAAGTGAGCGCGGGCGCCGAGGTGAGCAGCTTGCGCCCGGGCGCGGGGGACGCTGCCCTGGGGCGGGGGAAGCGCGAAGCGTTGGGATCCCGAGGCGGGTGAGGAGGCTAGGCGGGTTCGGGAACCGAGCGCGCGCGCAGGTTGGCGATGCGGGGTCCGCGGGGTCATTGCTTTGTGTGGCGTGGGGGGGGGGGTGCGCGAGGTCACCGGATGGCCGTCTGAGGAGCTGCGGGGGGGGGGCGCCCTGCGCCGTGGCTCAGGGTCTTCTGGAGGATTTGAAGGGCTGGTTGAGGTCGGGTGGTGGCGAGTGGACGTTAGGAGCTAGGGTCGAATGTGGCCGGGGGTGCTGCGTGCGCCGAGGCATAGGGTGTTTGCCGAGAGTGGGGTGGGGACGTGGGGGACAGTCGCGTAGCGCCAGGGGCGGGAGGGGAGCTTTGTGAGTGCGTCCTGTGGGGGGCGGGGAGCTGACTTATCGGTGAGTTCCTCGCGCGTGGGAGCCGGGGCTGTGATGGCCGTGCGTGGCGAGATGGGGCGCGCAGGCGGTCCGCGATGTCCCCGCCCGGGCCCATAAGCAGGCCCCGCGCCTGGGCAGGAAGCGGCCCCCACGACCGGGGGAGCTCGGTCGCGGCCAAGCCCCGGGCTCGGGGCCCCTTTGGGGGTGACGTCACGAGCGGGAGCACCGGACACGCGAGCTTAGGGCCCCCCAGACTGTGTCGTGGCGGGTCAGGCCCGCAGCTCCACAGCCTTTTTCGAGTCTGATCCCCCGCGCCTTTGGAGTCAGGAGACTGGGGAGGAGGACTTGGGGCCCAGTTGCGGCCAGGGCGAGGGGATGGCAGGACGCGGGGGTGACATTTGGAGCTTTGGTCCCACTGGGGCTTGAGAGGAGGGGCAGAGGGGAAGCGAAACAGCAGCCGGGCCCGAGGTCGCTGCGGCCCCAGCTTCCTGGGGCGCCCGTTTTTCCAGCGAGCGGTTTCCCTTCTTGGGGCTCATGGTCCTTCTCGAAGCTACACCGGGGGCCGGAGTGCGGGCCGGCGAAGTGCCCTCCTTCCGGGAGCCCTCGATTGCTGCGAAGAGCGGTGGGGCTTCGGCTCTGAATGGATAAAACCGAGTGTAACAATGCGCTATTGGGGGCCTGGGGGAGGGGAGGCTGCGCGCCTGAATGGCGGACCCGGGCTGGCGCTTCCCAGCACGCCGCACTCTCTCCCGCAGCGCCTTCTCGGTGGCTTCAGCGGGCCTTGATGCAAGGACCGGAGCGAGACCTGCGCGGTTCCCTCCCACCCAAAGCGCATCTCCCACCCCCTTTATTTCGTGTCCAACGCAGTGTTGTATTGAGAATTCAAGGGCATTACATCTGGTTGCAATCCAGTTTCATGCCGCTGCCGGGCTGTTAAGTCTTCGCACTGACGTCAGAGCAGGGGAATTACTTCTTTTTATTTCATCTTTTTTTTTTTTTTTTTCCATTTGTCTGTTGTCCTGCGAGAGGAGGTGGGGCTGGACTGGGCAGCTCTGATGTAGAGGCACCAGAGCGATGGAAACCTGGGCTGGGGGCTCTGCTGCTCTTTCTGTCTGCTCCCACCCATTCTCCATACAGGCCTCGTTCTGCTCCTGGTCAGGCCCACCCTGGGTAAGGGCATCCCTCAATGCAGACGGAGGGCCCCTCCCGACACAAACACAGCTGCGTTTCCATAGGCTTCCCTGGGATGTGGCCCTCGGGATCTGGAAGCTGGAGAGGAATCTTCTAGTTTCCCACCCTTCCCCCGCTTGACAGCCCAGAGGGTATATAGGGCCCAGGAACAAGAAAAAAGTGGACATGGCCTGTCTAGTCTCAGGGCAGCCTCAAGCAGAATCTGGCAAAAGCTGTCAGTCAGAGGCTTGGAAAGGAGGAGGGTATCAAGGCGCCATCCAGGTCCCAGAAGCCAACTGTGGACTGGGCAAAATGTGACCTTCCCCAGCAGGCACACATCCCTCTGGCTTGAGCAAAGTGGGAACTCAGCTGCTCCAGGACCATCTTTACTCTCTCTGGACTACTGGGTCATGGGGCGTTTGCATGCTTGGCACCCTGTCTTCCTCCTTTGTAGATCTTCAAGCCTAGACCAATGTATTTAAGATCTTGCAGTGACCTATTGTATGAAATACGTTTGAGGTCATAGGGCCAGTCACACCCACAGCATATAACGGAAACAAAAGTTTAGTGAATAACCCCTCTGCTATGTGTGCTGGTCTCTGATACCTTCTGCTCTAGTCTATTTGATTAAAAAAAATTACTGGTTGCAACCCACTAAGTCAGCGATTTCACAATCCACTAATGGGTCATACATCAGTGAAAACACAGGCCTAGGAAGTAGATCTGCTGGATACTCATTCAACAAACAGCAATTGAGACCCTAAAAATTGCTCTCTTTTTTCATTGCTCCAATAACACATGGATAAATCCTCACTGTGAAAAATGCAAATAATCCAGAAGTATATAGAGCAAAAGACCCCTTAGCACAGGTTAACTCCAGTTAAGAGTTTGAATGTATCCTTCCATACTTTTCATAACTCATTTAATGTACTGATGTTTCATATGTACAAATATATAGTTTTATTTTTCTCCAAATGAGAACATACCGCCAGCTCTTATTCTGCAACTTCCTTTTTCCTTTCTGATTGCCTGGGAGGAGTTGTGGGGTGAGGTGCTTCAGAGCAAAGCTCTGGGTTGCCTCCTGGCTCAGCCACATACAGAAGAAGTTACTTACTTCTCTGGGCCTCTGTGTCCCCATCTGTACAGTGGGAAAATCACAGTACTGATGTCACAGGACTATAGTGATGACTGAATGGATTAATCTATGAAGTTTAGAATGAAGCCTCTCCCAATAAATGCTGGTAGCCACTACTTTATTGCTGTCTTCATTACTATTCTGTGTCTATGGTGGCCCAGGTTTGTACCTCTTGCCTTGTACCAGCTGCTTGAGCTGTGGCTCCCCAGGAAGAAGGAGGTGCATGCAAGGGAAATCAGGTACACAGAACAGGGTCTCCATGGGACCGGGCATCTGGATGCCAAGCCCCAGCAGATGGAGTAAGGACCCACTGTTTTCAAAGCCCTGTGTTAAATGTCAGGGTTCAGGATGAAACATCCCTGCACCTGCCCCCGAGAAGGTCACAGCCTAGTGGCTGATGATTGAGACCGAGATAATAGCTGAGTCTTTAGCTAGAGTTGAGGGGCTTTGTGCTGGGGAGATTTCGTGGAAGACAGAGCTATGAGCCATTGACCAGGCATGGAGAGGTAAGAATAGAGGGGCATTCCTGGCAGTGGGAACACACTGAGCATGTCTGGAAGGCTGGGAGGTCCAACGTGGCCTTTGTGCTGTGGCCACCAGGGGAAGACTTGGCTCCAAAAGAATAGTGGCTGGAGAGGCTGGCCTCTCTGCCTCCATCCTACCCCTTCCCAGGTGCTATTGGAGTGATCTTTCTGAACCATAGAAGATAGTTCCTGGGGCTCCTTCTGCCTCTGGAGGGAGGTCTCTGCTCTCATCCATTCCCACCCTCCCTTCGAAGGGCAGTCATGTGCGTGCCTGCTTCTGTGCAGAGTCTGACCCTTCCACCTGGGATGCCCTTCGTCCTCCTCCCTGCCTCCCAAGACCCAAACAGATGTCCTGTTTCCTCCTCCTCTGACCTCCAAGGCAGAATGAGTCATCCCCCTTTGTCTATACCAGTGGCACAGCGTTTATCAGGGAATTATCAGCAATTCTGTCAGTGTGTCCTCCCCACGGAGGCTGGAGCATCTAGGCCTGAAAGCACGTCTCCTTCCTCTCCGGCCCACCGCCAAGGGTGAGGCCTAGAAACTCAGAAATGCTTCCTGGCAGAAGGGGCAGGTGAGGTGGAGAGGGTGAGAATCCGACATCTTCCAGAGGGCCCTTTGATCCTTAGCAGGGGCATGAAGATCTATGTGAATTCTGTGCTGTCACACTGTAGAGGGGAGGGGCCAGGGTGCAGAAAGCTGGGCCAGCTCCCCCAGGCCGCTCCTCAAGGGGGCTGGGAGAAACTGGCTCATCCTGTTTCTCAGGGGATTGAGGCTGAGCTGTGTGCCCTGTTCTTAGTGGGTCACTGGGGATCCAAGGTTGGAATGTGACACCAGGGGAGGCAGGGCTAGAGGTACAGGTTGGGGCCTGGCTGGCAAAGGGCAGATTTTGCTCTACTGGTTCTTGAACCCGATTGAAAAGTGTGTATGTGGTGGTGGTGATGGATAGGGGTGAGGGAGGGAGACAGGAGAAGAGAAAACCTGGGAGCAGAGAGACAGAGTGGGAGAGAGGAGGGGAGATGGAGGGATCATGCAAGGGGGAGAGAGAGCTGGAGATGGTGGGGAGACACCAAAAGAGGGGGAGATGTGGGTTGGAGTTGTGGCTCAGTGGTAGAGCGCTTGCCTAGCATGTGTGAGGCACTGGGTTCGATCCTCAGCACCACATATAAATAAATAAATAAAACAAAGGTATTGTGTCCATCTACAGCTAAAAAAAAAAATTTTTTAAAAGAGGGAGATGTTCTTGTTGCAGATTAGTATGCCTAAGTCAGGAGATGCATGGTGAACACCTGTAATCCCAGCAACTCTGGAGGCTCAGGCAAGTTCAAGGTCAACTTGGGCAAACTTAGTAAGACCCTGTCTCGAAATAAAAAATAAAAAGGGAGGACTGGAGATGTAACCCAGTGGTAAAGCATCCCTGGGTGCAATCCCATCCCCACAAAAAGAAAAGACAGGAAATAAAAATTTAAAAATCCAGGAGTGAAAACAGGCAGGTGCACCAGGGTTTAGGGTTCAGGTGATGCTGGACGTTCATTCATCTGTTTGTTCTTTCAGCAGCCATTCCTTTGCTCACGCTGGGCCCATGATCTGAGCAAGCTTGTGGTCCAGACGTCAAGGCCCTTGATGTCTAAATGCTGGGTGGGCAACACACATCCAGTTTCTCTACAAAGTGGTCTGACTAGGAGGTGTGGGATCCTTGAGGATGCTGTGGAGAGGCAGGGGAGAGCGAGGGGAAACAAGGCACTAGGGCCTAGGAAGAGGCTTTTGGGAGCCATTTGTTAGGAGCTATAGGGTGGGAAGCCAGGGCTGGTCAGGGCATCTCCCCACTGACCTTTGTTTTCCATACCCAAGTAGTGTGGGCTTCTCTCAGAGTAATGGTCTGCTGGCCCAAACACCCACTTCTTGGGAGGCACTATGGAGAAGGCTGATGGGACAGGGGTAGTGAATGTGCTTAAGGCACTTCCAGGCCCGTGCTGAGTGCTCAAGGGAGGACATGCAGAGGAGCTCAGCTCCTCTCCTGGAGTCCCCTTCCTGGAGACTGTGTCCATCTGCAGGGTGGGATACAGTTGGGATAGGGCAATAAGCCCTGGATTTGGAATCAGGAAATAGTTTGAGTTCTAGCTGCTGCTTTGGGCAAGCTACTTTCCCTCTCTGAATGTCAGTCTCCTCTTCTGTCAAAAATGGGAACATGAATGTTGCAGACATTAAAAGTGATGATGGTGTTTGTATGTTTTGTGACCTGGAAAGCGAGGAGGCCCTGGAGCTTGGGGTCAGCAACACAGGCTTTGGGTCAAGCTGGCCTGGGTTCAATTGCCAGTACCACTGGTCTGTGGGGGGCTCCATTTCCCTCCTTTTAAAATGGACATAATAACAGGCTTCTTCTAGTTGCTGGTGCATAGCCCTCAGCTAGGCTGTTATTGTTGGGCTGTTATTTTTATTTTATTTTATTTGCAGTGCTGGGGATGGAACCCAGGGGCCCACACATGCTAGGCAAGCGCTCTACCACTGAGCTGCAACCCCAGCCCTGGGCTGCTATTTTTATTGCAAAAGGACTTTGCAGGAGGAAGGATGCACTGATTATTCTCATCTGTAAATCTTACCTTCAGTAACACTGGCCAGAACAAGGGGTTTGGTGCATGTTTCTCTTCTAGAGGTGAGGCTGATGAATTAAGTAGATCTTTTCACACACAGGGCAAATGAGAATTATTGGTTTTCTGGTTAGTTTGTTTCCAAAAGGACTTTGTTCAAGTGGTAGGAGTGGACCTCAAGAAAACATTCAGCAACTTGGGACTTCTTCAGTGGCAGGATAGCCATACACGTAATTCATTCTTTTTTTCTTTTCTTTTTTTTTTTGTGGTGCTGGGGATTGAACCCAGGGCCTTGTACATGCAAGGCAAGCACTCTACCAACTGAGCTATATCCACAGCCCACTTAATTCATTCTTTTTTTTTTTTTTTTTTTTGGTACTGAGGATTGAACTCTGGGTACTCTGCTTAATTCATTCTTGATTCATAGATCACATGCTGAAGCCAGGCGTGGTGGCACAAGCCTGTAATCCCAGCACTTAGGGAGGCTGAGACAGGAGAATTGCAAGTTCAAAGCCAGCCTCAGCAACGGCGAGGTGCTAAGCAACTCAGTGAGACACTGTCTCTACATAAAACAAAATAGGGCTGGGGATGTGGCTCAGTGTCAAGTGCCCCTGAGTTCAATCTCCAGTACCAAAAAAATAAAATAAAATAAATCACATGCTCAGTATTTAATGTACACCAGGGTGGGGACTTAGCCATGAATGATATGCAATTCTGACTGGGTGCAGATCCAATTACTTACTAGCTTGAGCAAGTTAGTTATCTCCTTTACTCAGTTTCCTCATCTGTAAAATGAGAAGAAGTGTTCATACCTTCCCGATAGGGTTGTTGGGAGAATTAATAGATCTTAGTTCATACAGATAAAGTATAACAGTGTCTGGTGCTTTACATCTGGTACATAGAAAAAGTTAGAATGAGGCTCTGTTGCACATGCCTGTGATTCCAGTGACTCGAGAGGCTAAGGCTGGAGGATCGCAAGTTCGAGGCAGGCCTTGACAACCTAGTGAGATCCTGTCTCAAAATAAAAAAACAAAAAGGTGGGGATGTGGCTCAGTGGTAGAGCAATGGTTCCATCCCCAGTACCATAAAAAAAGAAGAAGAAAAAAAAAAGGTGCTAGGGAATGACTCCTCTTCATTGTTTTTATTGCTGTCTGGTCTCACAGAGCTGTGCCCCAAGAGGTTGGTGCTGGCCAAGGCTTCTCTGACAGGGGTGCCAGGAGTGGCAGACCCTCCACAAGTCCCTTGCCAAAGCGGCCTGGTTCCCAATTCCTAGACTCATCGCTCATGCCTCCAGCTTTGGTCAACCCCTTTAGGGTGACCTGGAGCTGTTCTTCACTCACCTGCAAAGTCTGATGACTGGAAGGCCCTGTGAGGCTGCATTTACCCAGAAAGGTCTAACCTTGCCTGGCAACACATGGATTTAGATTTTAAGGAATTTGAGTATCCAGTGTCTAAGCTGGAGGTATCTTCTGATTGAGATATCCTCAGTTGCCAGAGGACACCAGATGGTCTGTGTGTATCCTTAGGCAGGTCCCTCAAACTCTCCATTTTCTCATTTTTCAAATGATAAAAATGAGTACCTATTACACAGTTTTATTTTTAAGAGGATCAAATGAGATAGGCCCTTTAAAACACTTAAGCATAGTGCTTACTATGGTTACATAGTGGGGTGCTTAATCAATGTCACCTACTAGTAATAACAAGAATTCTCTGAAATGTAAAGTAAAAGCCACCTGAAAGATTTTTTTTTTTAAAGGAACTCCTTGGAGATGTGAAATTCTGAACCTCCCTCTAGTTCAATAAGACAAGGAATGATTAGAGAGACATTGAGGCCCAGAGAAGCTTTGCAGAGTCACCTGGCAGTCCAGGCTTCGGGTAGCGAAATGGGGAAACCAAACTAACTTCCAGTCTGATGCAAATAATTATGAGCCATCAGTGCCTATACACAGAAGAGATAGCATGGGCCTATCTTCTTGGAGCTTCTGGTCTAGTAGGAAAAGTGAAATTCATACATGATTCTGATATGAGTTAAAATGAAAATCGCCTGTTCTTTTAGATAGGGCAGTCTTGCCTTCACGCTTGCCAGGGGGCACTTTGCTGGGCTGTGGAGTAGTGGTTCTCAACAGGAGGTGAGTTTGTCCCTCAGGGGACATCTGAGCCACATCTGGAAACATTTTTGGTTGTCTTGACTGGGGAGGTGCTCCTGGCGTCTAGTGGGTGATAGAAGCCGGGGATGCTGCTAAGCATCCTACAATGCACAGGACAGGCCCCTACAGCAAATCATCTGACTCAAGATGTTCACAGGGCAGTGGGTTCGAGAAGCCCCACCTGAAGAAGCAATAATGGCCAAGCAGACCCTAGGTCCTTTAGAAGTGTCCAGTCTGGTAGGTAAACAGACATTATAGAAATATTGCATAGTAATCAACAATTACATGATTAATTGTAATTGTGTTGCGGGCTAAGAAGGGAAAGTGCAGGAAGAGGGGTATAGGGCTTGGCACTCCTTCAGGGATGGCTTTCTAGGAGGTGTTTCCAGCCCAGGGCAGAGCCCAGGCATAGGCTCAGAGGCAGGGCGGAAGGATGTGTAGTGGGCAGGACAGGCTGCCGGACACCTGGTGTGTGTGTGTGTGTGTGTGTGTGTGTGTGTGTGTGTGTAGACACCCAGAAGAGACCTGGCCTCGGGGACCCAGGAAGGGGCTCCAGAAGTGAGGAGATGTTAAAGAAGGAGGGGAGGAAAATCTGCCCCCTATCTGGTTTGAGAGAACTATAATTCCCAGCATGCTGTGCTCTGAGGGACCAAGCAGAAGCCTGGTGTGTGGGTAGGAGGACCCTAGGCCAAGGTGCTACCTTGGGCCAGGGACCTGGCTTCTGCTCTTTAATTTGCATCTCTCTGATAGGTGGGAGAGAGAAGCAGGAGAAAGAGAGAAAGGAAGAACAATATTTTCATTTCAAACACAGGGGTGGGGGAGGTAGGAAGGAATCTGGTTTATGATACCTTTGAGACAAGAACAGAAAATCCCCACCGTGGCCCAAAATAGCACTAAAAACAGAGGTTTTGCCAAATCAGACTTAATTGAGTCACTCATCTCTTCTTGAGTCCAGCAGGATATGGATGGAGCTGGCTTTGTTCCCTGGGGGTGACACTGTCCCCTGGGGCCCTTGCCCTGGCAAATTTAACTGAGAGGCCTTGGTCTCCCAGGCAGTACAGGAGCCTGGGGAGCTTAGCTTGGCAGCCCATGGCCTCTGCCTCAGCTTTGCAGAGGGCTAGCGATGGTGGCAGGGGGATGTGTGGCTTGGTTCCTCTAACAAGTGAATGGCTCTCTTTTAATGCCAAAAGACAGCATGGAGAAAAGCCATCATTTACTGAGTGCCTACTGTTGTGCCAGGCATTGGGTGGTCCTCTCTAAACCTTATTAACTGCTGTATATGGATTATCAAGGAAACTGAAGCTCAGAGAGGTTAAGTGACCTGCCTGAGGTCACATAGCAACTATGTGTAGAACTGGGATTGGAGTCAAATCTGTGGGACTCCAAAGCTGACCCTTCCTGCTACTGTTCACTCCCTTCCTTATGGTAGTCACTCATCCATTAGGGAGATAATCACCGGCCATGAAATAGGACTTAGCAGGTGGAAAGTTTTTAAGGTTTAGAGTCAGACAGCCATAAGCTTGAATTGTGATTGAGGCAGTTTTTGTTTCTGTGGCTTTCCCGCTTGGAGCTTCCTGTTTACTCTTCTCTGGGCACGATCATGCCTTCATCCTGGAGTGATTGCAAGGGTTAAAGTCGGCATGGAAGGGGAAGAGAGAGGCCCCCCAGGAGGTGAGGACCTGCTCTGGGCCACCCAGCCTGGCAGGGTGCAATAAAAGAGTCTGAGTAGAGGGAGTCAGGCCAGATTGCCTATCTCTGTGCTGTATCAGTGTTGGGTTTCTTTATTTGAACGGGGAGAGAGGACAGCCTGCAGGTAGAGAAGGTAGTGTGGAATGTGGGTGTTTATTTTTCTTGGTCTGTGAAAGGCCTGTTTCAGCTCAGACTGACTATGTAAGGCTTTCCAAATTACTTCAGTGGGTTCCCTCATCTGCCCTGCTCTGGATGAAGGGGGATCTATCCAGGTATCTGCCCAGAGTGGGCACTGAGAGCGCACCCACCATGTGAAGCTCCTGGTGCAGCCTGTGATCCCTCATTCACTGCCTGGGATATCTGGGAGTCCCCCAAAAGAGTGAGGGGTGAGGGCTGGGATTGTGGCTCAGTGGTAGAGCGCTTGCCTCGCATGCTTGAGGCACTGGGTTCGAATCTCAGCACTACATAAAAATAAATAATAAAATAAAGATATTGTGTCTATCTACAACTAAAAAAAAAAAAAAAAAGAGTGAGGGGTGAATGAGAGCCATGAAACCCATGCATCATTCCTCTGTCTCCTCCAATGAGGTCCTCCTGGTCCCATTCATCTCCTTATCACCTGGTAGCCTGTGGGTTGCTGGGAAGGCAAGGGCAGCCTTCCTGATTGACAAACAAAACAAGCCATGCTCACAAAAGGAGAGGGGAGGCTGGCTGGGCCTCTGTTCCCCTCCCCCTGCCCCAGGCATCTCTCCTGCTCCACCCAGCTGGCACCCTACTTTCTGAGACACAGTGAAGGGGCTCCAGAGCCATTGTTGTTGATCAGGCCACCCAGGCTAGGAGCCCTTTGCACTCAGAAGGTGGCTTCGGGGAATGATGGGGTGGCCATGAGGCAGGGTTTGCTGCAATGGCCGCCCCTCCTTCCCTTCAGCTGGCTAGGCAGGCGGCTTGGAAAGGAAGCCCAGCCGGCAGGTAGTGGAGAAAGACATCAGATCCAGGGGGAGCAGCAGAGAAAGCAAACAAACAGGGCTTTGTGTGGCTGCAGATTGGCAGCTCAGAAGGGAAGCCAGGCCTGTGGTAGGCGGGAGGGGGAGGAGGGGATAGGCCAGGCCATTGCTCTGGGCCTGAGATAGGCGTCTGGACCAGCCCAGGCTGGGCAGGCAGGGAGCAGGGAGTGCCACTACGTGTGGACAGGCGTCTGGAGTCACAGCTTGGCGAGGTCTCAGCTCTGCTACTTCACTCCTGAACAGATCTGGGCTTGTTTGCCCACAGCAGGACTCTGGCAGGCCCAGTCAGTGTCAGCGGCTCCCATCCCACCCTTGCTCCTTGTTGCTGGGAAGACACGGGATAACAGGGAATCAATTTCCCTGGGGAACTCCAGCCTTGCGGGGTCTCCTGGAAGGGCAGGACTTCTACTCAGAGCTGGGGGCACTCTGGGGGCTTTGACACGGGAAACAGCCATGCTGAGGGGAAGCAGGTTCGCTGTACACTTTCAGATGCTGGGATTTGTGGGCAGAGGGTGGCATCTTAGACCCTCAGGCCTGGGAAACCAATGCACTCCCTTCACTGGTGGAGACCACTAGGTTGGGGGACCAGGCAGAGCCAAGAAGATGAAGGGAGTGAGGGTATCTTTGGGGGAGGGGTGTCACAGTCTGGATCCCAGTGAGGGCAGCCCCCAGCGCACCGCTCTGAGGACTGGGCGGGCTTAGAGGCTGTCAGGCCAGACACGCAGGCAGCCCAGCGATAGCCGCCGGGGCCATTTCCTCTCCTCTCCCCGACCTCGAGAGGGGGCGGCGGGAGGGCAAACGCCTGCGCTTCCTGCCCGCCCCGCCCGTGGCGCCCACCATCTTGATCGCGCCGGGGCCTCCTCTGAGGCAGCGACGGCTTCCGACGAACCCCGGCCGGGGGCCCGCGACGCCTGGAGGGGCCCGGGAGGCTCCGGGCTCCGCAGCCGCGCGGGGGGCGGGGTGGGCCGGGCGGGCCGCTCGTGTCGCCATGGCAGCGCCCGACCCGGCATGCTCCGCGGGCCGGGAGGTGGGTCTGCCGTGGCCCCGCCCCCCCGTCGGAGTCGGGCCTTTTTCCCGGAACGCGGAGACATAGGCGGCGGCTTTTAGGCCCATCGCTGCGGCGGTGCTTGTGGGGCTACTGTGTCGAGCATGCGCCTCTCCGAGCCTCCCCTCCTCCTCCCTGGATGTTTGGGGAGGATAAGTGGGATCATGGGCAGGTTGCCCTCGGGGAGCGGTTTCCGGAGGCCAGGATACTGGGGAGGAAGAACATCCCACCCTCACCCCATGGAAAGTGGGGGCCACGCAGCCCTGGACCTCCAGCTCTGCCCTTCCCTGGGACTGCCCACGAGCCATTTAAGGCTCACTTCCTTCCCTAGGCCCAAAGAGAGGAGGGAACCAGGAGGGCACACCCCACCCTGTCCAGGCCTGGACCAGCAACCCCAGCTGGCCTCCCTCCAGTCCAGGAGCACTGGCCTCCCCTAGTTGGCAGTAGTCAGGTTGTCTGGCCAGGAGGCACATTCCTACCTCCTGAGCCCGGGCACCCCGCCTACCCTGGGGGCAGCCTCTTCCGGAACTTTGCTGCCAACCTAGCCCTGCCCTCCTGCCAACACTGCCCTCTCCCAGGTTTTCTTATGTCTTGAGTCCCCAACTGCTCACTGCAGGAATGCCTTCCTTCCCCTGGTCTCTTAAGAGGCACTCACTCAGCTGACCTCAGTCCCCTCCTACCTGTACTGAGCAGGCAGCTAAATTTAATGCCGAACTTTGGGTCTTGGCTGGAAGGCTATGTGACTTGAGCAGCTGTCCGCTTTTGATTTTCTCTGGCCTCACTCAGGGCAAATGCACCCAGAGGATGAGCGTGGGCTTCAGTTGCAGCTGGAGCGACTTAGACTTGATATCAGAGTTCTTTTTGATTCTTCCCAGTCTTAAGCATTTTGTTTTTAATAAGTTTATCAGATAATTAATATGTTGATTTTAGAGAAGTACCATAATAAAAGAACAAGACTGGGGTCTGGGGCCCCCACCTGTAGTCCCAGCTACTTTGGAGACTGAGGCAGGAAGGAGGATGGCTTGAGCCCTGTCGTACAGGCCAACTTGTACGACATAGTAAGGCCATGTCTCTTTAAAAAATTAAAAAACAGAAAAGCACAAATAAGTAAAAATTCCCTGTAATCCCTCCACCAGATCGTAACTGATGGAGACATTATTTTCTGTCCATAATGATAAACAATTTGTAGTAAGTATAGTAAATATAAAATATGGAATCATGCTGTATATTTTGTAAGGCACTTGGTGATTTTAATAGCTTTTTTTCTCACTAAAAGGAGTACAGGCTTATAGAACTTTTGGAAAATATGACAAGTTAGAGGGAAAAAAATTCACCCATACTCTCTCCAAAGGTAGTCATCGTGGTCTCCTCATCGTGGGGCTTATTGTTTTTTGGTTTTGTTTGTTTAGGTATGCTGCTTCTCCTTTGTGTACCATTTTATGGCTTGCTTTTCTCCCTTAATGCCATATAACACTCCTTTGTCCTGTCAGTTTGTGGGAGACTTGAGAGAACTGGAACCATGTTCTTGCAGGAGCTTTAGAAAACTCGCAGATTTCCAGGGGTGATTTGTGGACTGAGTGGTCACTTTTTGACTTTGTTTATCTTCTCCCTACCCAAATCCCCACCCCCACCCTACCCCCTCAAGGAGACCTTCCCCATTGCCACTAACCTCTAATAAGCCTCTTGGCCCAAGGGTCCTGCTTGCTGGGGACCCAGGAGGCCACCTGATTAGCACGGGGGGCCTAGAAGACTTGTGAGCTCCCATGGAGATCTGGGCTCAGGAAAAGGGTTTTAATCTGGCCCAGATATTTCAGGGAGGTCTCAGACCTCATCCAGGGCCTCTTTGGCCCAGCCACAGTCAGGCCCAGAGGCCCGTGGTTGGTCCTATGACTCACCTTCTGCTTGGACTTCCTAGGAATGGGTTTCTGCTGCCTTTGCTCCTCACCCTCTCTGAGGCATGAAGGCCTAGCACCAGCCACAACCTCCGTCTCTCTGCCCAGCTGCTCCCCAGGCCTAGTTACAGGCTTCCTTCACCTCCACCCATCCCTGCTGCTAGCCTCCTGCTTCTTCCCCTTTCCCAGACAGTTAAATCCTAACATATCCAAACCCTGTCTGAAATGGGACTTGAAAAATCACGGTTGTTGGAGATGGATTGGCATTTAAAAGGCATCCAAGTCTTGGGGGAAAAAGGTCAAAGAGACAAGAGAATGCAGGGCCCTGTGTTTTAAGCGACAGCTGGATTTAGTGTATGGAAAAATCACAGAATGCCCTATTACCTGGCACAGAGGTATTGGGTATGGCATCAGACGTGCCATGCTGTGCCTGGTCACCACCTGCCACCCGCACTATGCTCTCAGAAACATCTCTGTGAATTGTATTCTCTTAAGAGGTTTATTCATTTATCAAATATTTTAGACCTGGTTCACTTTCCTTGTCTCTAGGAGGCAGCCAGATTGGGGCTGAGACTGATGCTCTTGAGTGTGGTTTGTTTATCTGGTCTGGGCACTGCCCCGTGTGTGGAATGTAACCAGATACAAGGTGAGCATGTCTGTGTTGGTGGGCTTTGGGGCCTGTGAGTGTGTGGTGTGTATCTGTCAGTCGGGGTGGGAGGGGCATATTCATGGAGGGATTGATGGTTCTTTTTTTTTTTTTTTTAATTTTTTTGTAGATGGACACAATGTCTTTATTTTATTGCTCTGTATGTGGTGCTGAGGATCAAACCCAGGGCCTCACGCATGCGAGGCAAGCGCTCTACCGCTGAGCCACAATCCCAGCCCTGGATTGATGGTTCTTGTATGGTTGATATATTCACATGTGTCTGAGTTTTTCCATGTTGGGTCGTTGTATATTCTCGTGTGTGTGTGTAATATGTAAATTTGTGTTTATGTGAGTAAGGGTGTGTGCTGTTAGGTGGCTTATGTGTCTATGTGGGACTGGTGTCGAGTTGTGTATATCTGTGTGTGGTTTGTGCATGTGGATGAGGATCTGTGTGTGTGTGTGTGTGTTCGTGTGCATGTGTGCCCTGTGGCGTGAGGCCCTGCTCCTTTGTGCATATGGAGGAAGGTGCTATGAGATTTCTCCACCTGCTTGGGTGCTGGGGACTGAACTAGGCAGATGCTAGGCAAGTGCTGTACCACTAAGCTACATCCCCAGCCTTGCACCTGCTTTTTTTTTTTTTTTTTTTTAATGTCAATGGCAGGCCATGGCTACTGGCTGACTTTCTCTTTGAGAGTATCTGCTTTTCCATTGCACCTTGAGCACAGAGAGGAATGAGGTGCCTGGCAAATCTTGGCCCTGCTACCCCAGCGTGGCTGGATCTCAGGAAGGACTGCTTTGGGGGCTTGAAGGGACACTGACTGTCAAGGAGGGCTGGGGTCAAGGTAGTCCAAGCCCACACTTCACAGATGAAGAACTTGAGGTTCAGAAGATTCACCGCTTGTTAGTGGCAAAGCCAGGACCCTAATGCACAGCATGGCTGTTCCGCCAGTTCCTCTGTTTCCTGTCTGGTAACACAGCAGGTGGATTCCCAGGTCCCTTTGGCTCCTGCCACACATGAGCTTCAGGGCAGACTTAGGGTATCAGGATCAGAATGGCCAAGGCACCGAGAAGGCTGGGGTTTGCCACTGAGTCGAGTCCAAGCAAAACTCAAGAACAGAGCCGAGCGCAGTGGCCAAGCCTGTAATCCCAGCACTTAGGAAGGCAGAGACAGGAGAATCGTGAGTTCAAAGCCAGCCTCAGCAACCACGAGGCGCTAAGCAACTCAGTGAGACCCTGTCTCTACGTAAAACACAAAATAGGGCTGTGGATGTGGCTCAGTGGTCAAGTGCCCCTGAGTTCAATCTCCAGTACAAGAAAAAAAAGAACTCAAGAGCAGCAAGGTGAGATGGGAAAACCCCTGCTCTAGGACTCCAATGTCAGTCCTGCACTTGGGGCATTGTTTCTGCCTCTTCCCCAAGCCCAGCCGCTGACCCAGAGGAGGCCCAGTGGCCAGGGAAGTGGCAGGCAATCCTTTAACAGCCCTTACCCCACTCCCCATCTCTTAGTAGCTAATATGCCTGTCACTCCTTCCCTAATGAGGCTGCCCAGGACCCCTAGGACAGGTAGTTTTGCAAACCATCTGGCCCTTTGGGTGGGAAGATGGTGTAAGCAGTCCCCTGCCTGTATTCTCCAGGCCAGTTCAGCTGTGGAGGCATTGATGCCCATGGAGCTCCCTAAGCCAGCTGTGAGAAAAGGGGAGAGGGGCCTTGAGGAGACAGGAAAGCCCACACTAGGCACAGATTTTTCCTTGGCACTGTGACTATAGTAACAATGTTCCTATCTGGTCCACATCTATGTTTGCAGTCCTACTGTGTGACAGGCAGTAAACTAAGCCATGATCTGGATGGATAAAATCCCTGCCCTTGGGGAGGTGTGGGCACTGGAGGAGAGACATTAATCAAAGAGTCCAGTTATTCATGGAATGCATTCATGTATGGGAATGCTTATTGGTCACAGGCTAGGACAGGACATGAAGGATGCAGAAGTTCTCTGACAGAAGCCAGGCGCGGTGACACGCCTGTAATCCCAGCACTTTGGGAGGCTGAGACAGTAGAATTGCAAGTTCAAAGCCAGCCTCAGCAACAGTGAGGCGCTAAGCAACTCAGTGAGACCTTCTCTGTACATAAAACACAAAATAGGGCTGGGGATGTGGCTCAGTGGTCCAGTACCTCTGAGTTCAATCCCTGGTACCAAAAAAAAAAAGTTCTCTGACGGAGACAGGGAGTCCTGGACCCAGGAAGGAGGCTGATCCAGGTACTGGATAAAGGCTCAACCATCCAGGACTAAAGCAGGAGACCTTGATTTCTGCTGTGTGGTTCTGGGCAACTGCCCACCTACTCTGGGCTTTTCAGCTAGAAGGCAATTTCCTTCTTGCTCCATCACTGCCAAGTAGAACTCAGGCAGTCTTCCTTTTCCAGTGTTCTTGGCCCTCCCCCGCTGGGGCCTTCAAGACATCTGTCGGCAACAACCTTGACTTTGGAATGCTCCAGGCACTGCCCCGGGGGACGCCTGGAGCCACAGCACAGCACAGCATTGCTGCCTCAGGCCCCACCTGCCATTTCCTCTTAGCCCTTTTGCTCTCCCAGAGCCACCCCCCTGGGCCTCAGAAAGCCTGTAAGAGATGAAATCAGAGGATCTGTCCCCACCCCCCCCATTGTCTAGAAAGGCATTTATTCATGTATTCGTTCATTCATTTGCTTGACTAGTGTTTTTTGAACACATTAATTATCAAGCACTGTGCTACTTGTTTGACCAACATGGCAAAAGGGTGGTCCTCTTGCCACCTCCAGCCCACAGACTCATTTTTGAAGAGCCACCCATTACTGGGCATTGGGCAGATCCATTAATTTGCCAGCAAGTAATCTCAGGCAATTCCCAATTTCCAGTTCACAGTCTGGATTCTTACATCCTGCCTTCCCTCCAGGCCATGATTGCTGGAGCTGGCTGCTGTCTGCTGGGTAGGATGCCCAGCTCACCACTTGGCCACAGCCCCCACCTCTCCCTGTTACCTCTCTTAGCCATGCCACACATGGTAGGATGGCTTCCTGGTTCAGAGCTCAGCCACAAGTTCAAATCATCCCTGGCTTTTCACCAGCCATGAGATCTTAAGTGTTCCTTCTTAAGCCTCAGTTTACTCCTCTGTCAGGTGGGATGGAAAGAGTTAAACTGCACACTAGCATCTGGAGTAGTTGGAGGAATAAAGAGAATATCAGCTAAGTGCTTAGAACTGGCATAAGCTTAGGCTGTTATTGTTTTCAGTGTTGTCTGAACCAGATTGCAGTTTGGGGTGCTGGGTGAGTTACAGGGCACCTCAGTTTCCCCAGCTCTTTTTCTGGGAAAGCAGCCCCTTTGCTTCTTGGTTGGGCTTCCTCCCTTACCCGCAGATATTCCTGGGACCCAGACTGGGCCACCCAGGGTCAAGTTCAGACTCTCCTGGGGCCCCCAAGCCTGGGCTTGGGAATTCCCAGCCCGAGCTCTCGGTACTAGACCTGGCCCGGGGGCTGTCTCGTGCAGCCCGCCCAGGCTGCCCTGCCCGCGGGTGGGGAGCTGGGGGTGCTGGGCCGTCGCCCTGGGGCTCACGCGCTGCCCCGCGGGTCCCCGCCGCCATCAAAGCGCCTTCTCGTTCTTATGCTAATGAGCTGCATTAATGCTTAATGGCCACGAACGCGCGGGTTTAATTGCACCTGCCCGGGCTGGAGGCGCGGGCCGGCCCCGGAAGCAGCTGCGCGCCGGCCCGAACGGCCTTAATTACCTGGAAAACGACGCCCAGCCAGGGAGGGCGACGGCAAGGCCGAGTCTCCTCTGCGAGGCCGCAGCCCAGCCCCGCTCATCCTGGAGCGCCTTGCGGGGCGGAAGAGGCTGGCGCTGCAAGTCCAATTCCTTAATTTGTGGCTCTGCCTAGGCGGAGACCAGCGCTGCCGCCGCCCCCACGTTCCACCGCGCCACCGGATCGTGTGGCCGCGGCCTCCACCCGAGCTCCGGAGCTCAGCGTTCCTTTCAGCCGCTGCCTTCTAGCCATTCGGATGCAGAGCTGCCCCCGGGCCTCCTGCCACTGAGCCATTTTAGGCTTGGCATTCAAGGCCCTTCGGGACTGGCTACTGCCCTCTGACCTGGTGCCACTCTGACCTGCACACAGTTGCGGTTTGCATTCTGTGTGCCTGGAGCCCTTGAGGGCGGTACATGTGACCTTATAGAGACGCTATCTCTCCTCTCCATTTCTGCATTACCCTCCTCCCATCCGGAAGCTGATCTGCCTTCTGTAATAAAGGCCCTTCTCCCTCAATCCCCCCTGAAACCAACCCCTGATGAGCCTCTGACCCCTGGGATTGGTCTGTTTCCTCTATTGGGGACAGGAGCCTAAGGTGAGGATTGTCTGAATGTGTCCTTCCTGTGGACCGATAGGTCACTGGGGCAGTCTAGTCTGACTGCCCTGTGTCTCTTCAATCCCCTGACTGCTTCTTGTGGGATGGCAATGGGGTTGGGGACTGCTGTGCTGTCCTGAGCCCTCTCCCCAGATGGGGGGACCCTGAGGCCTATGGGAACCCTTGATCTAGTGGAGTGCACTTCCCCACCCTACCCCAAGTGCACCCTGGAAGGACCCTCTGCCCAGGGGTGGGCTGCATCCCCTCCTCTCCCTCATTCTCTCCTCTCTAGGGAAGGAAAAAAGGGAACAGGGAATAGGTAAGCTGCTCATGTGGTTTCTGGAAAATGTCCCCCTTGTCCTCTCCTCCTTCTCCCTCTCTTCCTTGCACCTAGCCCATCCTTTCTGCCCTTCCAGCCCCATCCTTCCTCACCTCCTGATCCTCCCTCTGTGCCATCTCAGAGTCAGACCCCTAAAGCACATTGCAGAACCCATTGGGAGGCCCCTGTGGGGCCCTGCCTTCTGTCGAGTGATTCTGGGGCCACAGAGAAGTCATATTTGGGCTCTGTGCTCCAAGGACCTCAGTCTAGGAGAGGCAACCCTAGATCTCTAATTTGCTCTAATGTGAAAATAACTGATTTAGATGAAGCAGAAAACCATGTTTGAGCACAGACTGGGAAGATCCAGAGAGGCTTTTAAGCTCCACCTGCAAGGAGGGATAAGTGTGAGCTAATTAGAGGGAACAGCATTCCAGGCAGGGAAATAGATGCAACAGGGACCTGGGTTGGGCAAAATACTGGCTGCTATTGTGATAGGGAGGTAAGGAACAACCATAACATGCTTGAGCTCACTTGAAAGAGGGGTAGCATGAGCCTGGAAAGGTGGGCAGAGTTTACTCTGCTGTCCAACAACCTTCCGTGGCTCCTTATTACCAGAGCCAAATTCAGGCCCCTCAGATGGCAAGCAAGCTTATGTCACCTACCTCATCTCAGGACACAGCCTAGCCTCAACCTGGCTCCCCACCACTAGCCCAGGCCATAGATGCTTATTGTGGACCTACTGTGTGTATGGGGTGGGGGAGCCATGACCCCATGTTAGCTTCATGGCAGTGGGCCCTACCAGGTGGATGTCTTATGGCTGGCTGAGGTCCCAACATGCCTGGCCTTGGGAAAGAAGTGGGCGTGCCTACCCCCAGTTTTGTACAACTACCCCTGTCCTTATCCCCAGATGTCCTTGCAAACAAAATGG
The DNA here is from genome assembly GCA_004024805.1 of Geosciurus inauris. Classification (NCBI taxonomy): domain Eukaryota; kingdom Metazoa; phylum Chordata; class Mammalia; order Rodentia; family Sciuridae; genus Geosciurus; species Geosciurus inauris. Next base: position 21,933 of record PVHX01009708.1, on the reverse strand, counting down.
AGGTGAATGGGCAGGCTGCCAGGGGCGTCAGTTGGCATCACAGCCAGGCAGACAGTCCACTGTGATTAATGAGGTGGTGGAAACCTGAAGGGAGGTCTCTACTGGCACACTTTGAGCTCTGCCCTTGCCCCGGTCAAGGTGACCAATGTGGCTCACATGGATTGTGTACCTCTTCCATGCCTGGCTCTATGTGGAGCTCTTGGTGCCCAGTAGCTTGTCACCACCAATGAGATAGATCCTGTTAACATTTCTTGCAGACGGAGGCACGAGGCTAGTGGGGGAGAAGCAGTGTGCCCAGAGGTACCCAGCTGGCAGGTGGCAGAGTTGGGCTTCAAACATGGGCCTGTGTGACTTCAAAGCCTGTTTGTAACTGCTAAGCTGCATGGCATCAATAACGTGTAGTAAGTTTCTGCTAGATTGTGGTCTCTCTGGAGGTGTGGCCATGTCCTTTCAACTTTGTCTCTCTCATGGTGGTTAGTACTGAACTTTGCATGTGGTCGGTGCTCAGTAAATGCTTGTGGACTGGATGCCTGGTGCAGCAAAAAATTCAGAAGACTTAGAGGCTATGAGATTGCTGTCACTCTCCCTCCCCACCTCCCACCCACAGGAGGTGGGCAGGGGTATAACGTGGGAACTTGGGAACTGAAGGCTTTCAGGCAGAAATGGGGTGACAGGAGGCTGGGGACAATCCGCTTCCTGCCTCAGCCTGCCACAGCCTGCCACATCCATATCATATAGACAGCTGCCCTAGTAGGGAAGCTGGCCACAGTGAGTATTCACATTTGTTGGGGACTGGATGCAGGCTTGGCGTTTGACTGCGGGATGGGACCTGCTTTCTGATGAAGCCCTTAGGTACATGAGAGGGACCCTAAGAGATCATTCTTGTAGTGGTTGGAGGAAGGCCCAACTTTAGCTCAAGAAATGTGTGAGGTCATAGTTCTTGGGCTCAGGTAGTGGGACAGAGTGGGCAAACAAATATACCAGTAAGGATTGTATGACTGCAACATTTGTTGAGCATATACTATTTGTTGAGCTGAGGACACATAGCTACTTACTGGGTACATTATTTGTAATTTATTTATTTATTTATTTACTTACTTTTTTTTTTAAGCTAGTCTTATTTTTTTATATACTGAGGATTGAACCCAGTAATTCAGTGTACCACTGAGCTTTTCTGTTTTTACTTTTTTCTTTTTTAAAATTTTGGACAGCATCTCACTAAATTACTGAGGCTGGCCTCAAAACTTGAAATCCTTCTGTCCCAGCCTCCTGAGTCTCTCAGATGCCACCATGCTTGGCACATCATTTGTAATTTTGATCATATTCCGATTTTCAGATGAGAAAACTGAGGCTCAGAGAGGTTAATATCACAGAGCTGGGTCTGTTTTCAAACTCCACTGACCTCTCTTCTTTGTTCCATGCTACTCCCTACAGTCCCCAGCTTCCACACATAGCTTCTCAGAAGGCTCTCAAGGCCTTTGTTTTTTGAAATCCTGGGTGTGGATTCTTGGTAGAGACGCTTACCCTACTCCACACCTCTTTCACCTCCCTAGTAGGTCTGTCCTTAGAAGCAAAGAGCTGCCACATGCTAACCAGCCAAATAGCCTAGCTCTTAAGAGCATGATCAGCTTGATGGGCCAGGGCCTGACACCCTGCCCTGGTGGCCCATTGCAATCTTTTTTCTTTCTTGTTTTTTTTTGGTACTGGAGATTGAACTCAGGGGCACTTGACCACTGAACCACCTCCCCAGCCCTATTTTGTGTTTTACATACAGACAGGATCTCACTGAGTTGCTTAGCACCTCGCCATTGCTGAGGCTGGCTTTGAACTCGCGATTCTCCTGTCTCAGCCTCCCTAAGTGCTGGGATTACAGGCTTGTGCCACCGCGTGCGGCTTGCTGGGGGAAGTTGGTGGAACACCCTCCAATCTCATTAGTCCCCTATGCAGCCCAAGGGATGGGTTTGCTTAGAGACAGAACAGCAGAATGGTGAAAGTTAAGGGGGTTTAAGTGGCTTTCTCCACATCTCCCACCCGCGCCCGGCTCCATGGCAATCTTGACATGGCTGCTTCTTGGTAAAGTTGTGTATGCCTAACCAACACAACTTCTGTGGGGCTCTGGCTCAGACCAAGGCTGCTCAGGGGACCTAGTACTGTCAGGGCAGTTGGAGACACTCAGGCCATGGTAGAAAGAGACTTGTGATCTTATCTCAGTCCTGCATAGTTCCATGATGTGACCTTGGGCCCATCACTGCTTTCTCTTGGCCTCAGTTTCTCTGTCAACAAAATCTGGAACTGGCCTTATCTCCAGGAGTTCTAGCATATGGTACCTGGGAGTGGACGTGGAGAGTTAGGAGGCTTTGTATGGCCTTCTGCAGGGGACACCTGTCTACCCCGTGCTTTACCACCAGCCAGCCTCTGTAGAGGAAGCCAAGGGCTGGTGCTGGCAAAGGGGCGCGTAAGCCTGGAATCACACAGATTTACCTTGATCAACCTCTTACAAGCTGGGTGACTTTGTTGAACCCACACTGTCTGGATTTCAGCTGTCTCATCTGCAAAATGGGGACATTTCTAGTCTGGCTATAGAATATTACCATGAGGTTTTGTTTGTTTGTTTGTTTGTTTGTTTTTCTGATGCTGGGTATTGAAACCAGGGGTACTTTTATACTGAGCTACATCCCCAGCCCTGTTTGATTGTTTGTTTATGTTGGGGATGGAACTCAGAACCTCACACATGCTAGGCAAGTGTTCTACTACTGAGCTATATTTACCATGAATATTAAATGAATCGTCCATTCTAAAATCTTCAGCCCAGCATCCAAGGCTCGAGAAGTACGTCATTAATGGCCTCCACTCTCGTATTGTCTTTGGTGTTATTTGAACTGTTGGCCAAAGACTTCAGGTCCTCAATCAAGCCCATGGTGGGATTAGTACTTCCTGGGGATCTTATGCTTGAGTGGGGTCATGTGAACAGTCCTGGCCAAGGTGTATGGGCAGAAGTAATATGTGATTCTTCTGAGCCAGAACATTTCTTAGGTAGGGTGGGATTTCCAATACTCTCTTTCTTCTAGCAGCCCAAAGTTAGGATAGCAACTGCTCAGTGAGAAGGACCCTCTTGCTACCTTGATGTTTGTGTAGTGTGAACAAGAAGTCACCTTTTGTTGTTCTGCATTCTTGAGATTTGGGGATTTGGTTACAGTAACATATCATAGCCCATCCTGCTTGATACACCCTTCTTATTACTCAAACCTGACCCCCACCAGGGGTCCACATAGAAGAATAGAGAGCTACAGAGACATGCCAAACACAGAACTTTATTGTAGACTTATTTCTGGAATTGCTCAACTCATTCTCTCATTTATTCACCTGCTTACTAATTTGTTTCTGACATTTATTCTTTCAAAAAAAAAAATACCTGAGTACCTGTTTCATAGGCCCCAAAGGAGGCTACAGTCCAGCAGGGGAGCTGGAGATTGCACTGCAGAGCAGTAGCGCGTAGCCCAGAGATGGGGATGCATCCCTGTGGGACACTAAGGGTGGATATCAGACTCTCAGAGTGGGTGGAGGGACGATGAGGCATTTGGCTGAAAGGGTCTGCTTGAGAAAAGACTTTGAGGTGGCAAGAGGCACTGGGCAGTTAGGTCCAGCCAGCAGGGATGGGGCTAAGTAATGGCCAGGCTGGAGGGGAACTTTGACCTTTGGCCCATGGGACATGGGGCACCAGTGCTCTGGGTTGAATGACGAGGATGGTGTGCATAGGCAGGCAGAATGCAAGGCCAGCATTTGGTGGGAGGAAGACCAAGTAGGAGACTTGGCCAAGGTGGGCAAGGGCTGATTGGGGGCCTAGAAGGAAGAGCCCAGCTCCAGCAGTGGGCTGGAGGGGGTGCTCTGTGCAGTGATGGGGAAGGTTTGGGTGATCACTGCAGAGTCTGGGTGCCAGGAAGTTGTCCAGGATTGAACAATGAAGGAAAATGAGAACTGCTGCTCCCATCCACAGGCAAGCCATTGATTGGGGGATGGGGCCTAGACTTGGAGGGGGTGGCACACGTTTCTTCTCGCTCAGGAGAAAAAAAGAATTGAAACTCCCACGGGGGAAATTTTTAAAGATTCTATTGGAACAGAGGTTTTCCTGTCTTGTACAGCAGGAATGTTTTATTCATTCATTCAACAACACACGGAGCCCTACTATGAGCCAGGCAGGCTGTGGGTGCCCGCAGATAAGCAGACAGTGGTCTTTGGCTTGGAGGAGCTCTTGCTCCCTGGTAGATGGTGAACGCACTGAGTACCTTGCAGAGCCTCTCGGTAGGTGAGTGATGGAATGAGGAAAACAGAGTGAGAAGGGGCTCAGGAGTGGAGCAGACATTTGCAAGTTTGAAATCGGGACATTGGGCGGGAGAGGCCTCACTGAGAAGGTGAAGATGAACCTACACTTGAGGCAGGTGAGTGGGCCTTGTGCATGCCTGAAGGGTGGTAATGGTGGAGGGAACAGCAGTGCAAAGGCTCTGGGGCAGGAATGTGCTTCCCAGGGGCTGCCAGAACACCGAGAGGGACAGTGTGGCTAGAGGGGAGAAGTTTTCCAGAGGCTTGCAGTTTTCATTCCCAGTGTGGTGGGGCTACCACAGGCTGAGCAGAGGTAATCTCTGAGCTGACTTAGGAGATCACAGCTGCCCTGGAGACTTGATATGGCTGGGAGACTCCTGGAGTCCTTGGGCAGGTCTACAAGTCTGCAGCCACATAACTGGGCTCCCCCACTCTCTATCTACAAGAAATGGGGAAGTGGGTGCCCAGGGTTTCTCAGGCTCCCACCCGTCATCCTCCTCCTCCAGCCATTTCACTTTCCTGTGCCCCCCTCTCTTCTCCCTTTCATGACTCCTCAGCGTCTTTGTCTGGGTCCCTCCAAGTGTATATGGATCTCAAGATAAAAATCAGGGGTGGCCCTTCTGAGGGGCCCCTTGATGAATGCTGGGAAGCTGGTCACTTGGCATGCCCCTATCTTTGCTGACACCAGTGCCAATTGGCCTCCATGGAGTGAATAGGAACTGGCCTTGACATCCTCCTGCCCTCCCCTCTAGGCCACCCTCTCAGATGAGCCTGAGGGCCTCTTCTAGAAGCCTGAAAGCTTAGCATTCCAGGCTGAGTCTTGAATCAGGGTGAGGGGAGGCTCTTTCCCACACCCCTTTGTACATACCTCCTGTGATTCTCAGGCAGCTCCCTTGCTGTGTCTGAGATGTGAGGATGCTCTATGGACCCGTCCTTCAGTAGTGGCCACCTCCTACCCACACTCCCCTGCTAACAACGGAGGGATTCCAGACGAGCTGAGGGTCACAGAGCAATGGCCTGGGAGTCAGGAGATCAGGGACTGTCCATCGTTTCTTTATGCTCAAATGCTTAAGCTCTTCTGGAAACACCCAGCATGTTCTAACTTCAACTGCCGAGGCATGGAGTTGAACCCCGGGCCCCTGCCATCCTCTGATCCAAGCACAAAGGGAACATTTATCTTAGAGTCCTTTGAGGGCCTGCCCTATCCTCAGGTGCAGGATGGGTCTGGAGTCCTCAAGAGACTACAGCCACATAGGCCAGCTTTTATCTCCTAAGAAATGAGTGGGGATGGGCACCTGGGTCTCTCAGGCCCCTACTCCAACCCATTTTAACAGGTGGGAAAACAGATCCAGAGAGTGGAAGGGAAGGGGAGGAGTCCCCTCCTTGGTCTCTTCTCACATCTCCCCACAGCAGCAGGACCACTGCTGGAGAGCCTGTGTACTGTGACCCTTGCTGAGAGCCTCTGAAGATAGGTAGCATCCTCCTTCCAGGGCAGCAGGGAAAGCTCAGGAAGCCCAGGGCAAGTCATGCCAGAGCAGACTTTGAGTATGCAGCTGTGCTGTCCACCCGTCACAGGGGACATTCAGAGCTGGCTCCTCTCATTCTCTCTCTGCTTTCTCACACTCAGAAATGCCCCCAGGTGCCCAGTGCCCCGCTCCCTTCTTATCCCCCGTCTCCTGAGGCCCCTGTTCCTCAGCACCTGGGAGCTGACCCTCTCCACACCAATCCCAGTGGACACACAGTGGGGAGTTTCTGGTCCCACCCTGAGCACCCACCAGGGACTCGGTCTGTGTGTGTGCCCCCGGGACACACAGCCCCGGGTCTGCCTCCACACCCCTCCAGTCCTAGGCCTCAGGCCTGGCTCTGGCCCTAAGCTCCTGCTTCCAGGCACAAGGAACTGCTGGGCCTTGGGGAAGTTGGGCCCCCTGCTCAAGTTTCATGAACCCCAACAAAGTCCAAAGTGCTGTGTGTTAGGTATTTGTCTGGGTCAAGGGCCTGAGCTTGGCTCTGAACCTCCAGGGGCCCATGGACAAGCACTGTGCAGGCTGATGGATACAGTTCCCAGGGTCTTGAACCTGCTTCCCAAAGAGCCAGAGAGAATGAGAGCACTCAGAAGGGGGCTTTTCCAAGACTGGTTCTTGGGGAGGAAATTCTCTTGCCCACCGCACATGCATGCACACACATCATCCTGGGTGCCAGCTCACTTGGCAGTGGAGATGCACCCACACACTCAAATTCAAGTCCATGTGGCACACCCACATACCCCTACCACTTGTGGTCAATTCGTGGACACCCACACCCCCTCATACCCTCCAAAATCCCTCTCACACTGGCACGCACGCTCACGCATGCGCACACTTCCCACTGCCTTGGGCCTCACCACACAACCAAGTCTGCATCCCATCAGGGCTCCAGCAGCAGACACGCACACACAGACATACACTGGTGAGGTCCCACATGCTGTTGATTAATCCCCCGCTCCCTTGCTATTAGAGGTGGCGGCAGCAGCCAAGGTGACTCAGGAACCTGCTTCTCTCAGAGAAACAGCTCAGAGGGAGACATAGCTACAGGAAAGAGCATTTTGGGAGGAAGGGCTGGCCCCCTACCCTGTGCCGACACAGTGTCCCACAGACACACACACTTTCCATCCCCCGGATCCATGATTCAGGCTGTAAGCCACATGACCAGAGCCTCCTGGGGTACCCATCCAGCTCTCCAGCATGCACGACTGCCCCCCCATCAACATGGACACACAGCCATGGCTGAGGGCTGATCCCTGCTGCTGCTGTGAGCAGAGGTTCCCCCCTTTCAGGCTCCTCTACCCAGACCTGGGGTCTACCCAGAGCCCCTCCTCATCCTCCTGGCCCCTGGGCCTGTGAGCCAGAAACTGCCAAAGGTGGCATTTCATCTGCCACGAGGGAATGACTGCACAGCAGCCACTGAGATTAGGGTTCCCTGTGGGAGGCCCTGCTGACTGGCCCCAGCCTTGCAACTGGCACAGATGACTGTGCCTTGGCCCCTTGGACATCTGGGCTGTCCATGTCCAGCTGCGTCTGCAGGTGTGTCTACCAAGGATTTGCCCTCTCCTCATTTCAGAGGTGGGAGGACTAAAGCAAGGAAATGAGCACTGGCCGCTTCAAAAACACCAGGACAACATCTTGCCTTATCTGATTCTGAGAGCCTTCTCAGAATCCTGTGCATCCTGTAGGTGTGGACCTTTGGGTAATTTTCTCCGGAGACCCAGAGAGGGCAAGGGTCTTGCCCAAGGTCACATAGCAAGTGTACAGCACAAGCTGACCAGCTTCATACTCCAGAGCTCTCCTGGGGGCCCCATGTGTGCATAGGAGGGGTGCTGGGGGGCAGGCGGGAGGGAGGAAGTAGGGTTGGGTTTGTTTCCCAGCCTCCCTTCCCCCTCCCCTGCTCCCTTCTCTCCCTCGCACGGTTTGTTTGGAGAATGACTCACAGGAATGCAGCAAAATCCTGATGGATGGGAAGGCAGGGCCGCAGTACCCGGAAAACCTCTCCAGGATGGGGAGGCGGGGCTGAGCAGTGGGGCCTGAGAGGCCAGTGATCAGGGAGCACTTTGTGCAGGTGGGGAGACTGAGGCCCTGGGAGAACATGAGACATGTCCTGGTGTGAAGCCCTCCATCCTGTCCTGAGCACATGCGTGCACACACAGGCCCAGCTGCAGCAGCACATCTGGCTGCAGCGCTGCCTTCCTGCTGGACTGTCTTCCCACTGCGAGCCTTCCCTCCTGGTTTGCACATCTTTGTATCCCTGTGACCCCTGGCACACAATCGGTGACTGACAAGGGCGTGGGGGTTCCGACTGTGACCCAGATCAGACTTTCAACTCCCCCCCCCCCCCCCCCCCCCCCCCCCCCCCCCGCCCCATGGATGCTTCTCCATAAAAAGTGTTCCTGCAGGCCTGCCGCATGCTGGGCTGGACTCTGCCAGGGGCCGGGAGGCAGGGTGAAGAGCCCCCCAGCCCATAGTCAGATGGGAGCAGGGCACACCAGGCACAAATACAATACCAGGGTACCTCAAGGGGAAGTGAGGCCCTTAGAAGACACAAGATGAAATTGAGACTGGGTGCAGGGGAAGGGAGCCACTTATGGACAGAGAGAGCTTGTGTGCTTAGGGAGGCCCTGGAGTTGAACAAAGACATGGAGAACCATCATTAGTGGCTGGGGGCCATTCAGGGCTATCATCTGAGGCAGCAGCAGTTGGTGAGACCTCAGGTCTCCCCAGACACAAGAACGGACACCACAGCTCAGGTGTCTCTCAGGGGACACAAGGCATTCATCTTCCAGGACATATAAGTGGGAGCCCCAGGTCCAGCCTCTCAGTGCCTGCTGATGGTGGTCGCAAGGGTGTGAGGCCCCACATGACCAGAGCTGGGTTTTCTATAGCAGCCGGAATTTGGATTTTTATGTGACCTCTCCTGATGTAATGATGCTGGCTCACTTAACAAGAGGCTTGGTGTGATTTAAACATCACATGTCCACTGCCGGTGTGTAATGTCTGCTGTATGGGGTGCCTGGGTTTTTCATTTGCTTCTTTACATTCCTTATTTTATTGGAAACAGCCAAACTAGTCACAGCTGCAACCCCAGGCTAGGTGCTAGGGATCTATCAGTGAACAAGACAACCTGCCACAGAGCTGCCATTTTAGAGGGAGAGAAGGCAGTGAACAAACAGATATATCAGGTAGTAAGTGTTAGGAAGAAAAATACAGCAGACTGACAAGAATAGAGAGTGGCTGGGGTGCTGGGCAGATACCTAGGAGAAATGTGCTTCTAGGCAGAAGCAATCGCCAGTGCAAAGGCCCTGGGGTGGGGCTATACTTGGTGTGTTTGAGCAGCGACCAGGAGGTCAGGGTAGATGAAGCAGAGAGAACAATGAAGAGTGGGAGAAGGTGAAGTCATTGAATTTGGAATTGTGCCACTTGTGAGTTGAGGAAGGTGAGGGATGGAAACACTTTATTCTGACCTTCCCAGCCCCTAGCAGTGCCCAGCATGTAGAGGTCAGATTGTATGGGGGACTGCGGGTTGTGGAGTGAGTTTGGTTTTAAGTCTTATGTGAGATGGGAGCCATTAAGGGTTCTGGGTAAGGAGGAACATGATCTGACTTCCATTTAACAGGCTCTGTTTGGCTGCTATCAGGACCAAAGCAGGCAAGAATGGGGACAGGGAAGCCAAAGAGGAGGCCACTGAACTGGTCTGGCCAAGCAACAATAGCAAGCTAGTGGTGGTCACCAGAGAGTTGAGTGAACTATTAAAAATCTCTCCCCAGTATGCAAGTGTCCAACATATTTATTATAAGATCTTGATGGCAATACGGAAAAAGTGACTTTGTAATTTTAGGTGAAAATAGGATTTGAAAATTGTACATTAGAAATACACCAGTGCCAGGTGCAAAAGGCCATAGATCCTATGATCCTATTCATATGAAATGTCCAGAACAAGCTGGGCGTGGTGGCACATGCCTGTAATCCCAGAACTTTGGGAAGCTGAGACAGGAGAATCGTGAGTTCAAAGCCAGCCTCAGCAAGAGTGAGGCGCTAAGCAACTCAGTGAGACCCTGTCTCTACATAAAATACAAAATAGGGCTGGGGATGTGGCTCAGTGGTTGAGTGCCCCTGAGTTCAATCTCCAGTACCAAAAAAAAGAAACAACCCAAATGTCCAGAACATCTTGAAGTAGATGAATAGTTGCCAGGTCGGAGCAGGAAGAAAGGTGGCTGCTGAAGGGACAGGGTTTCTCTTAGGGAGGGAATCAAATGTTCCAATATCAGACAGTGGTATTGGTTTACGTCTCTGTGGATGTGCCAAAAGCCGCTAGATTGTCCGCTTTAAAGAGTGTTTTGTTTTTCTTTAACGCAGTGCTGGGGATTGAACCCAGGGCCTCATGCGTGCTAAACAGGCTGAACAGGTGCTCTACCACTGAGCTCCATCCCCAGGCCTTTTCATTTTTCATTTTGAGACAATGTCTTGCTAAGTTGCCCAGGCTGACCTCGAACTTGTGATCCTCCTGCCTTAGCTTCCCAAGTCACTGGGACTATAGGCATGTACCACCACACTCAGCTAAAAGGGAGAATTTTATATTGTGTGAATTATATCTCAATAAAAATTATTTTGAAGCACATTAGGATTTCTAGCCAAAATTGATGCATATACAAAAGATTGTAAGGAAGTATTGACAGTAATAGGGGGAGGAGGATTCTGGACTTCTGTTTTCTATTTTTGTGTACTTAACACCTTTTTAAAAATTAAAAGTAGGTATTTGCCTCAAAAAAAGAATATTTGGTGACCTGGGGAAGGGACTTGGCCTCTCTCCAGGCCCACACTTTTCACGTGGGGGATTTGGAGCGGAGTGCAATTGCCCTGGCCCCCAGCGCTGACCTTCTGGAATTCCTTTCCTGCTCACGTGGCCTTGGTCAAGTCACAGGACCAGAGATGCCAGCAGTCCTCGCCTGTGCAGTGTCCCGGCCACCCACACGCACTGCCTGCTCTTTCCTCCTTGCATGCCTGCAGTCTCGGGCCGCTCACCACCGCCCATTGCAGCTCACTCCTTCCATTTCTGGGCAACTCTGCCTGTTAGCAAGCTCTTCCTTATATGGAGGTGAAATCTGTCTTCCAGTTGCTTCTACCCTTCCTCAGCTCCCTCTCTGAACCCCAGTTTCTGGGTCTGCAGCAAGGAGACCCTCACATGGCCTCTGGGAGGTCATGAAGAAACTGAGCACTAGTAGCCCAGAGCACATGTTGGTGGTCACTTAGCATTAAGGTCAAAGTGTGGGTGGCCTTAGGCTTGACCTGGCAGCACAAACAAGTAGGATTTCTAAATTACATGTTCAGATTATCACTGTGAAATTAGAATTTGATACTTACCCTGGAGATTGAAGTCTTACCTCTCCATGGACTGGAGGAAGTGACTATCATCAGGACTGACATTTCTCAAGAGCTCACAACATGACAAACCCCATGGTGACTTCTGAGTACCTCCAGGTTTCCTCATTTTGGTTCCTCCTCAACATGATCTAGGCCCTGCTGTTCTCCCCATTTTAAAGGTGGAAAAACTGGGGTTCCAAAACATAAAGGGAAGTATCTGGGTGTGAGTCTCTTGGCACAAGTTTTGGGAGCTGTGTTAGTCAGTTTTTGTTACTATAATGAAACACCAGGAGTAGGCTATTTTATAAAGAGAAGAGGTTTATTTTGGCTCATGGTTCTGGAGGTTCAGGGTTCAAATAGCATGGCATAGGCTCTGGCAGAGCCCTTCTGGACTGCACACATCATGGTGAGAATATGTATCTGTGCCTATGAGGTCTCTCATTCCTTATAAAGCCACCAGGATTCGGTCATGGGAGCTCCACTCTAATGACCTAATCTAATCACTTCCCAAAGGCCCCACCTCTAAACACCATACTGGGATTAAGTTTCCGCCCTCTTTGTTTTGTTTTTGAGGCTCTGGGGATGGAAGCCAGGGATGCTATACCACTGAACTACATCCCCAGCCCTTTTCATTTTCTATTTTGAGACAGGGTCTCCCCAAGTTGCCCAAGTTGACCTTGAACTTGCAATCTTCCTGTCTCAGCCTCCCAAGTCATTGGCATTATAGGTGGGTGCTACTGTACCCAGCAAGTTTCCACCCTCTTTATACTATTAATATAAAGACTTTGGAATTAAATTCCTATATGAATTCGTGGTTACAAACCATAGCAGGAGCATTGTGGATTGTCTAAAAGAAAAACTCCATCATCAGCCTTTCCGCCATAGAAGTGTATAGAAACAGGACTAGAAGGAAATACTCATGGTTGGGTGGGCCTGGCTCTTAACCTTGTCAGTTTATAGGTGAAAGAGCCTTAAATCTGTTTTCATTGTGCTGGGGTTGGAAGGATTCCCCGGCTCTTTGCAGTGTTGAGGGTGACAGCAACCTTGCTTTCTACTTCCTGGGCTTTAGTGTGGAAAACTGCTTTCCATCTCTCTCATATCACTCACTGTGAGGAGAGCAAGGCCAGAAGCCATGTCCCTCTTCTTAGCTCCAGAAATCGGGGCCCAGAGAGGGTGCAGAGCTGCCCAGGGAACAGCCACGATGGGGCAGTGCCAGGACTTGCACTGGGGAGAAGCAGGGGTAGCAACTTTCCCAGTAGGTTGTGGGGAGGATGGGAGCTGTCACTTTCCCACTCAGCCAGGACATTCTCTAGGTATCCAGGGCAGTGGTCCCCCAGGCCTGACCCTGAGTCCCCCAGGCCTGTTCCTTTTTCTTCTGCCCTCTGAGCCTCAGTTTTCATATCTCTCAAACAGGCCAGGGACACCTACCTCAAATCATTGACATGAGGATCTATGGGGGATGCTTGGCAGATTTAGCACCAGCTTGCATGTCATCCCCTTCCTTTGTACACCTGGGTTCTACCAGGGGATTCTGGGATGAAGCCAAACCAGGTGGAAAACACTAGAACAATATTCATCATCATCTCTTCCTCCTCTATTTCTACATTCCTGTGGTAAAAAGTCGAATAGCTCTATGGTGAAGTTTCCTCCTACTCCTGACCCTCCAAGGGTCAGTTGATTGATTGATTGCAGTGCTGGCCATGGAACTCAGGGTTTTGTGCATGCTGAGCAAGTGCTCTGTCACTGAGCTACACTCCTGAGCCCAATTTTTTTAAATTTTATTTTATTTTATTTTTGGTTCTGGGGATCAAACCCCAGGCCTCACACAGGCTAAATCAAGGTTCAGTTCCAATTAGCAATTTCTCTTCCATCTTTCCAGAAGCCATCTCTGCAGATTCAGGCTTTGACATTCACATGGTCCCAAGGCTCATTCTGTCCCCAGAAGCTAGTGGAGCTCTGAGCAGGGCTCCTGCTGGGACATCCTTGCCTTCCTGACCCACCCTCACCTGAGCTGAGTAGATCAAGCCCTGTCCTAGGGCTCTGAGGGGCTGAGCTGCCCCTGAACATCCAGGTATTCAGGTCCATGTCCTCTGGTTGCCTAATTGTTCTCTGCCCTCCCAAGGCAGAGTGAACACTCAAGGTCAACCCACTCTTGTCCCATTTTGCAGATGGCAAACTGAGGCAGGGGCCTTGGTCTCCCTTAGCAAAGAGGGAGTTGACTAAATCATCCCAGAGACTTAAAGATATGTCATCACCAGCCAGGGTTAGAGGGAGCTATAGCTCCCTCAGATAAAATTAGGAGTCCTCACCTAGGACCAGGAGAAGACCCATGGTCAGCATCCCTGGCACCACATGTCCAGGCTGGGCAAAGGCCCATGGAGTTCTGAGCTGAACTTGGAAAAGGCTGGAGGGGTCACTTGAGGAGTGGTTGAGCTGCCCAGAGATCCCCATAGCCTAGGGACTCCCATCCCTGGGGCTGCCAGGGTCAGGGAACAAAAGATGTGTGAAGGCAGGTGACTGACACCTAAGTGTGCATGTGTGTGTCTGTGTGTGCCTTGTTACACAGAGAAATCTGCATGTCCTTAAGTGTGTACGTCACATATGTGTACACATGTCCATGTGTGTGTACACATCTCTGTGTGATTGTGGGAGTGTGTGTCCCAGGGGGATACATATTTATGCATGTCCTGGCAGCCCCAGTACACAGATGATGTGGGTTGGGTCCCCAGGCCTCCTTAGCCCTCCCTATAAGATGAACATGGGGAGGGAGCACACCCCACCAGCTCTCTGGTTCTCTCTGAGGCAGGCAAAGAAAGCCACAGGGCCCCACGAAGGGCTGAGGCTGCCCTCAGTCCCATAGAAGCACAATCAGAACTCAGGCCTGGTGTCCCAGTCCTGAGCGTTTTCCTGGGCTCCTCTCAGGAGAAGAGGAAGTGGGGGTGTGCCATCATTTCTAATCTTGGACACCTGGGGCTGAAGGACTGTCCAGGTGAGGAGGGGCAGCTGTCCTGGGAGCCCTGTTCAGTGGCAGGGGTGGGGTCTTTGCATGTGAGTATATGTCTGATTGTGTGTAGGAGTGTGTATCTGATTTTGTGCTTATTATTTGTGTGTGTGTGTATGTCCATGTTTTGTATGTATGTATGTATGTATGTGTGTGTTTTGTACCTTTGTGTGTCTGAGTATAATGTTTGCATGGATTTGGGCTGTGCTGTGTGTACACTGAGGTCTGTCTCATGCTGAGTGTTTTGTATTGAGTGTGTCTCTGTGTGTGTCTGGTTGTACATCCTGGCTGAGGGGCCACTTTGGCCCCTGACCAGCTGTCCCCACTTGATGCTGCTGGACTTTTCTTTAGGAAAATGTCAGAAGCTTCAGGCTCTGTGGTCACCCCAGCCTTATAGCCTCAGCACAAGGCGGGTGCAGGGTTAATAGTGCATCACAGGGGTGGGATGATGCTGAGCTGGGCCTCTCCTGGCCTTCTCACCCAGTCCTTGGTGGCCTGGTGGGAATGTGTCCTCAGGATCATCACCATGGTGGGCCTCCACCAACATCTGTGTTCAGGCTGTGGCTGGGTCAGCAGCCAGGTGTCAGTTTGACTAGTTACTTTGGCTGGGGTCAGAAGTCCACATATGGCAGAGAGTAGGGGTCAGTGTGTGGCTGGGACTGGGATCAGGGATCGGAATGTGGCTGTTGCTGTGGTGAAGGGTCAGTCTGTGGCTGAGGTCAGGGGTCAGTCTATGTTAGGATTGGATGGTCTGTGTTGGTGCAGAGGATTATTCAGGCCTCAGCCACTTAGCCCAACCTGTGGTGCCTCCCTGGTCCAGGGATGGATCTGGGCCCTGGGCACAGGGGCAGGGGCAAAAAGGCACTTCCCAGCCCCTCAGGGTACTGAGCAGGCATGTGGCTGAGCTGTTTTATGGCTGTGACAGAGACTCCCAGTCAGGCCAGCTGTGCTATCATCAGAACCAGGAACCAAGTGTACTCAGAACCCAAGACTAAAAAGAACGCAGAGCAGCACCTTCCCTGTAAGACTGAGAGGAGACCCTGCTACCTCTCTTGGTGCCTCTCCTCTAGGCCCACACCAATGATTGTCACGCCTTCTTTCCTGTTCTCTCCCTACCTCTTTCTGCCTCTTTCCTTCATCTGCTCTCATCCCCCTCCTCCTCCTTCCCCACCTCCCGTCCATCTTTCCTTGCTGCTGACTACCCCTTTTCTGTTCCCCCTCATTCCCCTGGCCAGCCTCCTGCTATAGCTCCTGGGCCCTGCCACTTCTAGTTCACTCAGATGCTGAGGCTGAGAAAGGAAGGTGAATGCTATGCCAGGGGAGGGCCTCCCAAGATCCAGGAGGAAGGACTGCCTTGGATCACTTGGGAGAAGGAGGCCATAGAGGCTGTGGAGATGAGGCCACAGACCTTCAGGGGCACCCCATGTCCAGTAAGCAGGGTCCCACATGGGTCAGTGGAGAGGGGCCTCGACTTACACTCTGTCCTGTGTGAGCCTGGAGTTTCATGGACCTCATCTGGTGGCCTCCCACAGGCTAGTAAGGAAGGATGGACAGACAGATGGCAGAGAAACCACAGACAGAAAAGATCAAAGACCACTCAGATCAAAGGCAGGCAGAAAAAGCCTGGGTCCTGGCCTAGCACTAGCATTCTCGGGCAGAACCCAGTCCAGGGAAGAGATGGAGATGTGCCCCAGCGAGAGAGGTGGACACTAGAGCAGCCCTTCTGCCGTGAACCTGCTCCAGGGCATTCTGGCTCATCCTCCAACCTCCACTGCCAGCCCCTGGGATTTGGGGAGGAAGGGAGACTGGGGGGCATGCAGACTATTTGAAAATGTTCCAGAAACTTAAGGGAACTTGGATATTTATACTCCTGATGCCCCCCCCAACTGAAACATGAAGTTTTTTGCCTTCAAAGAAAAACATATTTTCTGGCGTCTGCTCAGTTTCACATGGTAGCCCAGCTCCCTGAGGGAGTGCAAGGCGTCAGAGTGTTCTGATGGGGACAGAAAGGCACGGGCTGTGATTGTCAAATACCCCCACCAGCCCCATGAAGGCAGGGATATCTGTTTGTTCACTGCTGACTCCCAGTGGCATGAACAACACCTGGCATGCAGTGGGCATTCCATAAACATATGCCAAAGGAGAAATTTGTGCAATAGATTATCTTGTGTGGGAGCGAAAACTGGATCCATGGGAGAGAGTGGCTGGCAGCCACTAACCCAAATCGATATGCTCATAAAATGGGCATATTGAGGTTTGGATGGTAGGAAGATGACTGGGGTACCCGTGGTGTATCCAGTCAAGGCATGGTTCCCGGTACATCTCTTGGGCAGTTTGAAGTTGAGAGATTAGCATGAAGGCCATTAAATTAGGGGCAGCATGCATGCAGAGGAGGGGCAGGGGGCTGTTCCTCCCTGAGCATTTGTTACCTCACCTGCCCAGGTATATATGCTGGAGGGCTGCCCCAGGCTCACCAGCATGAATTGGCAGATTGCAGAGGCTCGGTTGTTTTAGTTAATTGCTTCAGGCCCACAGCAGCTGCCAGTCCTGTTAGCCCTACCTTCAAAATCAGAATCTGACCCCTCTCACCTGCCCCACCCTGACCAGGCCCATCATTGCCCCTCTGGCCCAGTAGAGGGCCACTCACCAGGCTTGCAGCTTCTGCTCTGTCTCCATGTCCATTCTCTTCATGGCAGCCAGGGGGTGCTATGAGGACCTAAGGGAAATCATGTCCCTTCTGTGCTCAAAACACTACAAAAGTCCCCACATCTCATTACTGTAAAAGACAAAGTCTTTATAGTAGTGTACAGGGCCCTGTGGGTGTGGCCTTTTGTCCCCTATCTGTCCCCAGTTTCTTCTGACTCATCACATTACTCACTCCACTCTAGCCACAAGCCCAGCTCTGCCTCAGGGCCTTTGCCTGTGCTGTTGCTTCCACATATACAGCTCCTCCCCTCCCCCAGTTATTTACACTCTTCCTACCTTAATCTTTCAAGTCAGTTGTCAGATATGAGTTCCCTGACCACTCAGTGTAAACACAGCCCTGCCAGGATCCATAACATGCCTCACCTAAGTGTAACATACTACAGTCATGCACCACATTCATGTTTCAGCCAGCGGTGGACCACATACGCCACAATGGTTCCACAAGACCACGTCTCCTAGTGTCATTTGTAGCTGTCTTACTTTGTATAAGGACATTCAACGATGTTCACACAATGACAAAATCGCCTAAGGATGCATTTCTAGAACAAACCACAGGATTATACATCATTTCCTTTCATTCAATCTGTTTCTTGTCTGTCCCAAGACTAAAATGGAAGCATTGCCCCATTTCTTGCTCTGAATCCTCAATGTGAAGAACAGTGCCTAGCATGTAGTAGGAGCTCAGTAAATATTTGCCAACCCAATGGAACAATCATTCTGCCACAAAGTGTGTGACCTTGGGCAAGTCAGTCATCTGGACCTGTCACCCAGTGTCTGCAATGTAGAGAGTGACTGCTGGGGAAGAGGAAGATGCATAGAAATATGAAATTGCCACCCCTATTCAATAAATTGGTGACATACCTGTTAAAGCCCCATCCCCTCCAAATTGATAAAGGAAAAACCTGACCCACTTATGACTCCCACCCATTCCCTGGGGCCTGCAGACTTGTATTCTGAAGATCCCAGCCCAGGGCTGAGTTTGAATCTGGTATGGGATGGAGTCCCCGGTCCTTTTCCCCTCCCTTGCCCACCTGGTGACCCCTGACTAACCCTGTCCCTGGTGGCTTGTCAATGAACCTTGTCCTTGGCTTGCATTCCTTTGTCCCCCCATCTGGAGCCCCCAGCCTCCCCTACCCTTCCTCTATGGTTTCCCTCTCAATGGATATGCATTTTGTATGAAAGCAGCTATTCAGTGAGCTCAGGGGCAAACAAAGGGAGACCTGCCCAAACCAGGGCCCTTCAGAGCACAGCCATGCCTCACCAGGAAGCACAAGGTCTTTTAAGACCTATGAGCAGCCCCCAATGCCCCACAGAACTCTCCTGAGCCAAGCAATGAGGATCCCCTCTCCCCTGGGCCAGGATTCATGTTGCAGAAGCTGGAGTTAGATCCTGGGAGAGCAGAAAACCTGCCTGCCTGCCATGCCATCTCCTCTGCTGGTCCTTTCCTCAGTATTAATGTCATTTGTGCCATGTGCTGGTGCTGTGCCATGACCCTGTGGAATCCTGCTGGTAGGGTCTGATAGAACAAGAAATTTGGGGGCCATGCAGACCTAAGTGTGAATCTTGACATTGCCACTCCATCTGTTCATTTGATAAATACATATTGAGCTGCCCAGGTGCCATGTTGGGCAGAGGTAAACAAGGCCTCTCTTGAATCTTCTAGGCAGGTAGGATTGGATTGTCTTTGCTGTGTGTCTTTGGCATCCTCTTTGTAGTCTCAGAGCCTGGGTTTCACCTCTCAGGGATGGACAGGTCCCACTCTTTCCATGCTGTCCCGTGATCCTCTGCACTTACACTCATGGAAGGGCCCTGGCCAGGTAGGGCTATCGGTCCACCTTTGGCAGATATGAATGACAGCCCTGTGGAATCTGGACTCCTCTGCCACAGGACTACCCTAAGATGCTCCAGGGAGCAAAAGAGAGACCTGCAGAAGATGCAGGGTTCTGCTCTCCTCTGTGACAAGGCACCCCACCAACATTCCATCCCTGTAGACTCCTAGGACACATCCCCAGAATCCATGAAAGGCACTCTAAGCTACAGGTCATGTGACCTGTCCTGGCTGTGAGGTTCTCCATCTCCCCCCTCCATTTTTCTCTAAGTGGGCTGTCAATTCAAAGAGGAGCCCAGTATCAGTCAGGACTGGGGTTTGCTTCAGCTCACTCATTCACTCATTCACCAAATACAGAATGTGCTCCAGGCACCATTCCAGCTGTGGAGACACCAAGAAGCAAACAAAAATACCTATGAAATACATAAGTAGATAAATTGTGTAGCGCCTTAGAAAGCAGGGAAAAGGATTCCAGGCAAAGGGGGACAAACATGCACAGCTTCTGAGGCGAGAGGGTACCTGCTGAATTCAAGGAATAGTGAGGAACTCCACAATGAGTCAGGGTGAAAAGACAGGCCAAGAGATCAGGGAGGTCTGGGGTCCCTGATTGTGTGGAGGTCCCATAAACTACCAGGAGGACTTTCTCGATCTGATCACTCAGAGACAGGAGGGAGGGAAGTTTGTCCATGCCCTCCAGGACAGACATTCAGGATGTGCCAGAGGTTAAGGAGTTTATCTATGACTGGGTTGGTGGTCCCCAGCAGGGATTTGGGTTTTCTGCCACCAGGCTCAATGGTGTCCACAGTGGGCCTTCCCTTAGCTCACCCAGCAGCCTTAGGACCCAGTGACCCTAGTTCCCAGTCCCAATAATTAAAAGTAGACACTAAGAAGCTCCATGTTTTAAAGATGGGGAGTCTAGAGTCCATAGAGGAGCTGGGGCTGCCCTGGGTCTTGGGAATTCATTTCTTTTTTTTTTTAGTTGCAGGTGGACAGAATATCTTTATTTTATTTTTATGTGGTGCTGAGGATCGAACCCAGTGCCTCACGCATGCTAGGCGAGCACACTACCACTGCGCCACAATCCCAGCCCCTTGGGGATTCATTTCTGATAGAAGGCATGTTCATTAGGTGGCTGTGTGAGGAGCAGCACCAAGGTCTGGGGAGACTAAGATGTGCCATGTCAGTGATGCCCACACCTGGCTATAAAATGTTTATTTCTGGGCAGAGGCTCGGCATTCTGAGGATTCCGGGCCAGGATAGAGCCCAGGAATCTATTAAATTTCCTATTTGGCAGGCTTTGGAGTGACTTTCAGTCCGCTGGGGTACTGATGTTGCCTCTTTGCCACCAGGCCCTTTATAGCCCTCAGCTAGTGACCTGGAGGCACCAATGTGTACCCACACTCCCCTGGATGCCAGAGAGGGCTGAGCTGCGGTGCCCTCAGGCAGTGGGGTGAAGTGCCACCTATGCCTGCCCTCTGCATGGAGTCCTACCAGGCTTCAAGGAGGGCCAGGAGGAAGGCACCCACACCCACCTGACACACAATTATGGGTGCAGGTGAGGTGGGGCATAGGATGTATGGAGACTTTAGTGGGGCAGAGAAGAACTATAGTAGATGGGGTGAAGGGGTGAGGGAATCACTGAGCAGCAACCCCAAGTGTGATAGAGCTCCTCTCCTGCCAAGCAGGAGGAAGTGGAAGTAGGGACCTAAGAGAAGGAGACTGACTGACCAACAACAGGACAGTGGAGAGAGCCCTGTCTGACACATCTGTGTGATCCTTGGCGGGGATAATCCAATGTATGGAAAGAAGGGTGGGTGGATGGATGGATGAATGAGTGGATGGATGGATGAATGAATGAATGGAGGGATGGATGAATGAATGGTTGTTTGGGTTCGGTGACCACCAGCTGCGCTCAGACTCTGGCTTGCAGGCGCCTCGGGCGGGGCTCGTAATTACGTGCCCCCAAGGGTTCAGGAGTGATTCCCTGCGAACTGGGGTCGCGACACCACCGCCTGCACCACGCTCAGGCCTTTATCGCGCAGACAGGCCTCCCCTCGGCCGCGGTCCAGCCCCAAGGCCCCCATTCTTCTTTGTCTCGACCTAGTCCTCGGCTGTCTCCTGGCTGCGACCCGCCTCTCTGGGTGGCCTTTCTCGCGTGCTTCTGGGCTGCCCCCGGATCTCCGGGCGTCGTTCCCTACTGTCCCCATTGCCATAGGCATCTTCCCCAGCCAGGCAGGGGCTCCCAAATCCTGTGCCTCTAGGACCTTGGGGCTGGAAAGTGGCAGGATCTCGGAGCTGCGTCTCTGGAGCGGAAAGGGGAGCCGCGGAAAGGAGCCCCCCTTTTCTCTCCGCCTTCCCCTTCTACGGTTACTACACGTCGCTCTGCGCCCTGACCCCAGCGCAGCATGTTCGCGCCTTAAGCGGTTCTTCTGCGGCGGTGCGATCCCCGACGCCACGAGGGCTAGCCCCCGCCCTCCAGGCCTCAAACCCGCACACAGAGCAGAGCCCCACGGCCGCCGGCGGCTACAGACCATTGCCTCTGGCCAGCCCACAGACCGCACAGGCGCACTGCCCCTCAAGCGCAGCCCACAGCCCCACACAACCGCCAGCCCACTCGCAAATAAGCCAGCACGGGCACAACGCTCCTCTGGCCCCACGCAGGCACAATCCCGTACACACACGCACAATCCCACACAGGCGCAGTCCCACCCACGCAGTCACACTATCCCCTACAAACAATTGCACACAAACACACCACTCCACGCAGGCACCGCATCACTCAGTCCCGCCGAGATCCAGAAGCACATTCACAAGCTAGTAAGTATCCAGACCGGCCCCCGCTCCGCAAGCCCCATGACATTCACACTCAGGGTAGACCAGAAATATACATCCACATTGATCCACACACGGACCTAAACGCACAGCCAAGAGCTCACCCGCGGGCTCCTAAGTCACTGAAAAATATTAAAGCGTTCCCTCCCTCCCCTTTGGTCTTTGGCGCGCGCGCGCGCGCGCGTACACACACACACACACACACACACGCTCTCTCTCCCTCTCCCCCCAGTCCCTGAGCGCCTTGGAGCCTCGCAGCCCGTGACCCCGAGCCCCAGCGGTGAGAGTCGCAGGAGCGTCTCTCCGGCGCCCCCTCCTCCAGCTGCCTCTACAAGCTCACCACTCCTCCCCGCCTTCTCGCT
>PVHX01009707.1:0-74637 GCA_004024805.1 Geosciurus inauris | reverse complement strand
TTTTTTTTTTTTTTTGTGGTTGAACATATTTGGAGAATGGCCACTTAAGCAAATTTAGATCTGTTTCTTTGCAGCGGGACTCCTCAGAGCTCAGTGTGAATTTCTCAAATGTAAATGGTCAGGAATAAAATCTCTCACTCACCCCCAACACCCATTGGCAGCTTTAATACGTTGATCTGCTGAGTCAAGTTTGTTAAGGCTACATTACTGTAACCTTTGGTGTATTGGACTCCACATCTACTTTTTTTTTAATATTTTTTTTTTAGTTGTCAAAGGATCTTTATTCATATGTGGTGCTGAGAATCAAACCCTGTGCTTCACACATGCTAGGCAAGCACTTTACCATTGAGCTATGACCCCAGCTCTCCACATCTACTTTTTGATTTTATTTTTTCCTTGTGAATTCTTCCAAAGTTAAGTTCTATGAAGGCAGAGACTGTGCCTGTTTTTCTCATTAACTTGGTACAAATAACTACCACAGTGCCTGACCTGTAGTAGGTGTTTACAAAGTGTTTCCAAGCTCAAAGTTGTCAGCTCGCATTTAGTTTATTGCAGTGTTGGTGGTTTGATTACCACCCCCAAATGGAGATGTTTTTAACAACATATTCTTCCTTTTAGTCTAAAAAATTAGATAAACATGTTTGCGAAGAATTACATGTATAACTTCCTGGCATTCTTAGAGTTGTAAGGCTTAATTGTGAATCATTATTAAATAAATGGTTTAATTTTTGCTGCTTGTCACCCAGGAAGGTACAAAGAATTGTCCCTGGGAGAAGCAGTTGATTCCTAAGCTAATGCCTGCTGTTGGTGATGCTGCTTTCTGCTTTTTCAGTTTAGAAGTTCTGTTGGAACTCACTGTTGGTTTTCTCCCTCGTCTAGCTTTTTTAGGCTTGAGAACTTTCCTTACCAGCATCCATTCTGATATTCTTGACTTTTAGCTACCCTTAGAGATGACAGCTTAACTCCTGGAAATTGTCTGGTCTTCCCTGCACACACTCCCAACCAGCACTCTGTGAAGGACTTCTTGCTCTTTTAACAATAAACTAATATTTATAATATTTATGTAATGTAACACTTGATAGTTAATCTTTACTTAATGCCTACACTGTGTTATGTAAAGTTGAGTTAGTCCTGTCAATGATTCTATCTCAACTCACCTTTGTACCTTCAGGGTCTTGCTAAGGGTCATCCATGCACATGGTGTTTTCTGAGATCCCTGATAAGTTTCAGTGACTAGACATTAAACTGGAAAGGGATCCGCTCACTTTTTCTCAAGAAATCAGACTATATATGATGTATTCCAAAACTACAAAAGAAAGGTGAGAGCCAAAACAGATGAAGCTGCCCTTATATGGGCAGAAAGAATTCAGTAAGATTTTACCAGTTCAGTAGGGGTTGCCTATGGTGATTTGGAACTGTCTGTAATTTGGTTCCACTTTATTGTGTGATCAGCACAGTTTGCATCTGGTCTTCATTACTTTAGGCCTGGAAACCCCCACCCCCTTTATAAAACAGCAGTTCAGGGTTTCAGTGGTGGGCTGGGGAGGAAGCTGAATTGCATTAGTTTGACACATAAGGCAGCCCATGATTAACTCAGTACCACTCTCATGTATACCTGAGAGCAAGAGGTTTTCATTAATTGGCTTGCCGGTGTCATGCTCTGCTGCAGATGCTGTTGAAATGGCACTGGTGGTTGGAGTCATTGCATGGTGAAGGAAGAAACAGGCAAGGAATTTGAAGGACCTAAAGAACATTCCCTATTCTACAGACATCTTCCTCTTTAGGCACCTGCAACTCCATACTTGCCAGACACAGGGGGAAGAATGCTTTCAGGACCTCCTTTCAGGTTTTCCAGGGGAAGATGGGGCAAATGTAACTCCCCCAGGGCAGCTGTTCCCGGAGTGTGGCCATGAAACTGATACCTAGACACTTAGACCCCCTTGGAGGTCTTCTGTCTTGTACTTGCTGTTTCAATGGTGTTTTTTTTTTTTTTTTCTCCTCTGTGTAGTACTGTATAAACACAGATGAATCCTCATTCCCAGACTTCTCCTGCCTTAAGCCAAGGGTAATATAGCTTGCCTCAGTACTACTCCTGTCATGGCTTCTCCACATGCCTCGATGGTGATGCAGAAAGCATCTTGGTTGCTTTCTCATAAGGCTGTGAACCTTTCATAGGGCAAGTGCTACTCTAGTTGGCTGAGCTCATCTTCTGTGTGGATTCATCCAGGAAAGGAGCAGAGAAGATACAAAATACCATTCTGCTGAAAATTGTGTGAGTGCTTTTGCTAACTGCCTGGTACATTGTTTCAACCACCCAATCAAAGTATAGATGCTGCTACAGATGAGGAGATGAGGGCTCAGAGACTTCTGTTACCCTTCCAGGTTAGAGAGTTAGAGGCCACGCAACTGAGACTCAAAGCCAGGACCTGATAGCCTTGACATCTGTGTGTTTCTTGTATCCCCTGCCACCTGCCACACATATCAGAATGTTACCTTTTTTCTAATCTGTTCATAGATTCTGGACAGGTTGGCCTCCATGATGGGCTGGAGTGTCCTGTAAAGCTTTTCTGACCTCTCTGCACCCCCACTAGAACCTCTGTACAGACCTTTCTGAACACTGTGAAGGTTAGGTGTGTACATGTTTGTCTCCATACTAGACTGAATTTTTTAGATGTCTTACTTAGTATGGTATCAGATTCATAGCAGGATTTGTGACACATTTGTTGAAAGTTCAAGTTTTTGCCCCATTTTGTATTTTCTTTCTTTCTTCCTTCCCTTCCTCCCTTCCTTTTTCCCCTTCTCCCTCCCTCCCTTCCTTCCTTGGATTGAACTCAGGTGCACTTGACCACTGAGCCACATCCCCAGCCCAGTTTTGTATTTTATTTAGAGACAGGGTCTCGCTGAGTTGCTTAGCACTTAGCTTTTGCTGAGGCTGGCTTTGAACTTGGGATCCTCCTGCCTCAGTCTCCTGAGCTGCTGGGATTGTAGGCGTGTGCCACCGTGCCTGGCCCATTTTGTATTATCCACACTGACGTTAAAAATCTAGACACAAGGGCTGGGGTTGTGGCTCAGTGGTAGAGTGCTTGCCTCATGCGTGTGAAGCACTGAGTTCGATCCTCAGCACCACATACAAAATATATTTATAAATAAAATAAAGTTTTTTTGTTTTTTTTAAATATAGACACATCTTCTTAGAATTAGGTACCCACATTTAAGGATGCACAGGTTTTGTTTTTTTGCTTTAATATTTGACCAAAAGACTTAGACCTTGGCTTTAGCTTTGGGGAGGGTAAAGTAACCAGTACCTATTTCATAAACATTTTGGGCATCTGAGTTTGTATACAGTAATCATTGTGTGTGAATGATTTATGATGTAATCATTGCATTGGCTACTGTCATATCAATATAAAAACAGTGGTATGAACAAATGTGTTTCAAGCTTCTTGTTAATATCAAGATATATACTTCTATGTAGAGGTAAGTACTTGACACATGACTTGGAGTGAATAGTCTTCATAAAGTGCTTTTTGCTCTGAGATTCCACCAATCAGTTGAAATATTCAGGCAAATATTCTAAATAAAATTTACAGCATTTAATGGTGATTGTGAAATCTATTAATTTTATGGGTAAAACAATAACTTTCAATAACTAAACAATTAGAGAAATAGTCAAATAGAAATAAATTGAGAGTTCATATAACCATTTGATTAGTTAAATCTTAGGCAATAGAGTACATTAGCTAGGTGACTTTGGGAAGAACATCATACCTTTCTTTAGCTAACAAATGTTATAAAAATATAAATTGAAATCAGAACATTATTAAGGAATTAGATTATATCATAATAAGATTGTTCAGTGAATGCATTCATAACATTAAACAGAATGATCATTTGGAACTGTTTTTAATTTTTAGTTGTTTGATTTTACTTAAGGACATGAATCTTTCAAGAAGACGTGCTTAAGAGTGGTACTTTTTCTGCCAGGCACAGTGGTGAACACCTAGAATCCTAGCTACCCAGGAGGCTAAGGTAGGAGAATTGCAAGTTTGAGGCCAGCCTTGGCAATTTAGTGAGACCCTGCCTCAAAATCAAATTAAATTAGGGTTGAGGATGTAGCTGAAGTGGCAGAGCACTTGGTGAACATGTGTGAGACCCTGGGTTTAATCTTCAGTACTGTGGAAGATAACGAAAAAAAGAATTCCACATTTTCTGAAGATAAATTAAAAATGGAATGTCATACATTGTCACCTTCATATTTCCTAATCAGAAAACTATCAAAATCATGTACAGCAACTTCAATGATAAGTTTTTGTCAACATGAAGACATTTTATATTTATTCATTTATCGTAAAAGGTCAGATGATGGTAGATTCTTGCCGCAGCTTTGGCTTAATATTGATTTTAACATTCAGTATTTGGCACTTGGCCTAAATAGGCAATTCTGTGTGTCTTTATGCCTTTGTGTAGGTAGGTACAAGTGCAGAAAATGGTGTTGCAGGGTCACATTGGAGCAAAGCCTCTCAAACCTATCTACCATTAACTTGTTTAAAAATTGTTTCTATGGTCACCACCCACTACTTCTCTTGTAATTTTTGAGGCAGCCAGGGAGTATCAGCCCCTTAGGAGGGAACAGGTGGCTTAGAGAAATGATGGGCATTAGTTATCCAAGGTTATGAGGTAGGGGTGGAGACTGACCATCTGACCCCTTTACCAAACTTCCTGCTCACTGCTCCAAATCACACAGACCTGACTTCTGGTCCTGGCTGTAGAACTGCCCCCGGTACTCAGATAGCAAGGCACTTCATTTCTATACTGCCTCTCTTATGAGAAGAAGTGATGTTAAACTCACTCATTAGCGTTGTGTTTCTAGTTTTCTTCTGACAGCAAATGACTTGTAGGTTTAATTAATATTGATTGTCTTCTTGAGGATGGAGCTGGGCCAGCCTTTGTGTTCTCTCTCACCTGCACAGAGAAGGGATGGCCACATCATCTTCTGAGACCTCCTTTCAGCCTTGCTTGATAATCTGCTGCTTGATAATCAGAACTGAGGAAAGGAAAGGCAAGACTCCATGACCTTAGAAGGCCAAGCCAGTTTGTATTTGCTGAGAGACATGACTGAGGGAAATACATTGACCTACAGGTTTAAAGAGGCTGGCCACTAGTTGACATTAGAAGTGTCATTAATACTTCTTCCAGGTTCATGAGCAATGAAATTGGTTTTTTCAAACACCATTTTATTTTGGTTCATGGTTTGGTCATGAAATGCATTTTGAAGACTTTCAAATTGGTTTATTTGCTCAAAAATTATAGTATTCATTATTGTTTGTTGAGCACTTAGACTATGTATGCACACATCTTCCTAATCTTAGAAGAAAAACAAGCAGGGTATATATTCTAATTCCCACTTAGCAAATAAGAAAATGGGCTCAGAGAGGTTAAAGGACCTGCTTAGGTTCACTTAGAAAGTAGCAGAGCCATTATTTCAGTGGCTCTTTGCAAAGCTTGTGTCCTGATTGCTCCCGCACTTCCACAGCACTGAAGGCTGGAAATGGAGTTATGGGTGCTCTTCCTGCCCCTTGTTCCATTACAATGGTGGGCAGACCTGGTGCGGGCCACACCTGGCACTTATTACCAATGGATCCTCGACTTGTGTCAGATGTTCGTGAAGCTCCTGTGTCATCTGCTGACAGGCCTCTGGGACCCAGATATGCTCTTTACAAAAATGCCACCCTGGCCTCCTCAGCCAGGCAAAGAGACCTTGAAAAGGAGGTGGTTTGTGATTCGGGTCACTGTGATGTTTGAACTGAACAGTTGGTTCTTTGATAACTTCTCGCTTCTCTGTGAGCATCCAAACTTCCAACAATCACTCTCAACCCTGACTGCACATTAAAACCACCTGGGGAGCTTTTTATTCATAATCATGCTTAGGCGGCCGCACTACAAATTGATTTGAATGGACTGGAGTGGGGTCCTGGGTATCAGCTTATAAAAAAATTCTACAGAGATGCCACTGTCCTTCTAAGGAGGAGAATAGCTACTTTAGGGTCATAGAGCTCTCTTTTCACTCTTTTGTTCTTTTGCTGTGGTATAGTTTTCTTTGACTCCTTTGGGCCCTCAATCTTATGATGTCATTTTATTGAAGGATCAGATTTACTTATGAAGAGCATTCATGGTGTTTTTGGGATGGCTAAGGCTGTGGAGAGGGTGTTAAAGGAATGGATGTAGATGTTGAATTTAGTGGCCCCAGAGGAAGGGAATGAGCCACCTTGGATTGGGTCACCAAAGGCCACCAAAGGAGAGATTTGTGGCTTTTGTCATCTTCCCTGCTAATCCATTCTCTGCCTTCCTCCACCAGATTTTTGACTCTGCAGGGGTTTATTTTTTCATAATCACTACCACGAATTTTACTCCAGAACATACTCTGGCTTGCTTACTCTAGCTTGATTATTAGTTTGTAGTCTCTTTACTTTTTGTTTACTACTTTAATTTACTTGCACTTGGAAAAGAATAGCTTACCCAGAAACCATCAGTGGGGTGCACAGTGTGCATACACAGGCTTTCTGCCTGCTCTTTGGAAACACCCCCGGATCCCCTGTCTGCTCCCAATAGTCTTCTGCACACGGAGCACTAGTCTTATTCTCCAGAATTAAGGTGACTCTTTGCTGTCCCTGGGCTCTAGCCAGCTGAAGGGATCTGCCCCATCCTTCCTTTGTTCTGGGATCTCATTCTGCTGCAACATTAACTCTGTCCTGAAGCCTTCTATCATTCCAGCAGCCAGAAATAATCTTCCCCTTCCTAGAACTGCCACAGTGCTTTGAGCGGGAACACTTTTAGAACTCATCACATTGTACCTCGAGCTATTCTTATTTATGCATGTGTCTGATTCCTCCCCTTCTACTACTGTAAGCTTCTGGAGGGTGCGGCTGCCTCCTCTTAATTTTGGCAGCTCTTGCTGTGCCAAGAACATGGGAAACATTCCATAAATGTTTTTTGAATAAATGTGTTACTTTTAGTTCAGCTCAGCAGTGTGCAGAGTTAACCTCCTGAGCTCTTGGTAGCTTTGGTGAACATTTGGAAAGGTCCACTGTGAGAGAGTGAAATCCGGTGACCTAGTTACAGCACATCCCCTGCAGGCTCACTGGTGACGAAGGCTCAGGTCTAAACTCTGCCAAGGGAGAACCTGCCTTATTTATGGTGCTGGTCATGTCTTTTTAAAAATGACCCTCTTTTTATTTTTTAAATATAAAAGCAATAAATTCTCATACAGAAAATTTGGAAAATGTAGACCAGAGTTTTAAAAAAAAGAAAACCATCTCTAGTATATCTACCTATTATTACTCAAACTTGTCCCAGTTTAGCAATACATGATCATGTGGGGTGTCCTGTGCTTGGAGAAAGGAATTTGCTTCTTTGTAATAACTGCGTGAAGTCCTGTAGATGGGTTGTTTTTAATATTATTTTGTGATTATTATTACTATCACTAAAGCTGAACCAAAATAGATAATTGTCACTGTTGCTACAGTGCCAGGAAGGACCTTGTGGCTGCACTAGGATTAAGCACCTAATATTTACAAGGTGCTTCGTTGTCTTGTTTTAGTGACTGTGCCTCAACAACAGCTGTGTCAGGACAGTGACATTGCTGTCAAAATTGGTGGAAGCAAAGACTAAAAAGGTGGTGTTGATGGAATAGTATTCTGGTGCCGGGCTGGGAGGGAACAGGCCACAAGCCTCAGGAGGGGTGTGAGAGGGTAGGGAACACTCTGTTTCTGATGGGATTTGTTTTCCCAAGAGTACCCCAACATTCCTCTTTATGGGAAAGGTCTCAAAGCCTGCACTGTCTTCAGACCCCAGTGTCGATGGACCTTGAGCGTAGTGAGGATCTCAGCTAAATTAGGAAAAAAGGAGAAGGGGTGATTTTAAGGAACAGGGGATTTTCCTTTCATAGTGCATCCCTTTTAAACCATCCATGGCCATGGTGAGCAGGCAGTAAAACGTGTACCTATAAAACGTGTTTGGCCAAGTGCATGGGGCTGGTAGGTGCTCTTGTTTTCTTTCTCCTCTCCCCACTTATTTCTTGTTTTTAGATTTTGTTCTCTTTTTTTTTAATTTATTTTTTTGCTACTGGGGATTGAACTCAGGGGCACTCAACCACTGAGCCACATCCTCAGCCCTATTTTGTGTTTTATGTACAGACAGTGTCTCATTGAGTTGCTTAGCGCCTTGCTTTTGCTGAGGCTGGCTTTGAACTTGAGATCCTCCTGCCTCAGCCTCCTGAGCTGCTAGGATTATAGGTGTGTTCCACTGCGCCTGGCCTCTTTTATTTTTAAATGGTTTTATTATTTAAAAAAATGTGTTCCAAGTACTAAACAGAATTTGAATAAGACTGATGAGGGAAATAAAAAGTGCCTCAAATTCATTCTGTAGTAATAATTGTTAAAGTTTTGTAAAATACCTTTTAGACTCTTTCTAGCTCTCATTCTCTATATACTATAGATATGCGTATGTGCCCACACACCTCAGCATGTACGTGAATTACTACATTTATTGTGATTTATGTGAATAACTGCAGGTTTTTCTATGATGCACTGTTTTACCTAGCAACATGACTTGAAAAAATTTTTATGTCAATATATATAAATCTATGTCATCTTTTTAATATATGCAGATATTATCTGACTTATAAAATAATATTTTCTTAAGAACTGGTAATATTTAAAATCACATATGTATATATCTTCATGATTAAAACTGATTTTTTAGGTACAGTTGATTATTTGCATTTGCCACTATAGTGATTCTTAGATTATTTTCTAATTTAGGAAACACCAACTAAATATTAAAAATGTGGCGGGCACTGTGCTAGGTGTTGGGATTGACAAGTGGCATAAGATGCTGCTTCTGCCTGCCCTGGGGCTCTCTATTGGGGAGGTGGATACACTAAGGAGGAGGTATGTGCCCTTAGGGGATCATAGGCAGCACAGGGCCATGCTGTTTCCATGTTTCCATGCTGTTCTTCATTTATAAAAATGAGTCAACTGAATCTCACATGCCAATGAGCTGCTTGTTTCTCTTGATATTTTCTGCAAGCATGATTCAGAGTATTAATAAAATAAATTAATAAACAAATTGATATTTAAAATTCTGTTTTTTTTTTTAACCACAAAAGTAGTATGTGCTCATGTATAAGATTAGAACCTGTGGGCTTATATAAAAAGAAAATGAACTTCACCTGTAATCCTACCATTCACTGGTAGCTACTGTGGCATTTCATTTGTGGAAGTTGATTTTGCTATATTTTTAAGTCTTAACCTCTCTAACCTAGTTCTGAGCTCTACTTTATCTAACATTTTTAAAGGATTCCAGATTTTAAAAAAAATCCTAATTCAATCAAAATGCACTTGTGTGTATGTATATATATATGTATATATATATATATATATATTTTTTTTTTTAATTAGAGCTTTATAGTTAAACGTAGTTGGGTTCATCCCAACAAATTCACACATGAATGGAAATCCATGTCAGTTCCCTTGGACATTTTTTTTTGTTGTTGTTACTAGGGATTGAACTCAGGGGTACTCGACCACTGAGCCACATCTCCAGCCCTATTTTGTGTTTTATTTTAGAGACAGAGTCCCACTGATTTGCTTAGCGCCTCGCCGTTGCTGAGGCTGGCTTTGAACTCGCGCTTCTGTCTCAGCCTCCCAAAGTGCTGGGATTACATGTGGGCATGTGCCACTGCACCCAGCATGGACATTGGTTAATACCCTCCCATCTCACACATATACACACACTGGAAAAATCACTGTAGGTGAGAATCAGCCTCTCATTTTATAGATAGGAAAACCGAGGTCTAGAACTTGTCAAAGATCACATTAAAATAAAAAAAGTCACAGTCTATGCTGAACCCACATCCCCTGAAGCCCTTCAGTGCTGCTCGCCTTCCTCAGTGATAGCTCCTTACTAGGTCATAGAAGCAGAGGCAAAGGGAGAAAGGGAAAAACACGTCAGTTCTAAAGAGTGCAGGTTTTTTCTGTGTCCTTTAGCTGAGCTATTTTTGTGACTATTCAGTATGTGTACAATGCTGCCTCTTGGAGCGTTCCAGCCAGACTAAGAGGCCATTCACTGCTGACTGCAGCCATGCCGTCCCCCTGTGGCAGATTCCATGGAATCCTTGGCCTGGAAACCAGATGGGAACAAACTATTCCAATAAAAAATTCAAATTTCAGAGTCTGAGTGTGAAAAAAAAAGACTGCATATCCTGTTGGACTATGTACATAGCAGTGGAGCGGTGACTTATGAGTGTGTGACGAGGCAGAGGGTAGGGGTGACGTTGGAGTTGATTCATCACCTAGTCTGTAATTCATTCACCAGCCACAGTTGGTCTTAAACACAAATGCCAAATTATTCATTCTCCTTCAGTCTGACCCTGTGATTCTTTCAGCACCTTCAGTTGCTTTCTTTTGCATGTAGGACAAAGCACGGACTCCTCCATCTGGTGTTTAAAGTTCTCTGAGCTGTCTTCCCAGACAGTGACAAACTACGGGGATGTA
Source organism: Geosciurus inauris (assembly GCA_004024805.1). Taxonomy (NCBI): domain Eukaryota; kingdom Metazoa; phylum Chordata; class Mammalia; order Rodentia; family Sciuridae; genus Geosciurus; species Geosciurus inauris. Next base: position 64,084 of record PVHX01009707.1, on the reverse strand, counting down.
CTAAGGTAGCAGTTAAGAGCCAGACTGCAGCCAGACTGCTCCACCACTGACTAGCACCTCACCTATGTGGCTCTCTGCACCTCCTCCTGCTCTGGTTGCCTCATCCATGCAATGGAAATAGGCTTTTTCTAAACTTGGGATTGAACCCAGGGGTACTCTACCACTGACCTACATTTCCAGCCTTTTTTTATTTTTTATTTTGAGACAGAGTCTTGCTAAGTTGCCCAGGCTGGCCTCTAACTTGAGATCTCCTGCCTCAGCCTTCTGTTGCTGGGATTATAGGCAAGTGTCACTACATCCAACATGAAATAGGATTATGGAGATTAAACAAGTCGGTATTTATAAAGGGCTTAAACAGTGACTAGCTCACAATCCTTCACATAGAAAGTGCTCTATTAGTTTGTTTAAAGAAATATTTTTATAACCCATCTGTGGTAGTTTTCTTCTTGCACTGGACATCTGGTCACTCCTGAGAAGGTTCTCTCATTGCCTGCCTCCATGCAGCTCTGACCTTCACCTCTCCAAGCCATTGTTGACCTCACATTTCTGCCTGCCCAGATCTTATTTGTCTTTTAATTGTTCTCAAAAGCATCTTTGTCCATTTCATTGTTTGTTCATCCGTATATTCATTCCTTTAATAGAATTGCTTATGGGAGGGGCTACTGTATGCCAGGTGCCTTACTTGGCAAACCTGTTCCAAGCCAGGTGAGGCCTATCTGTAGCCTGTCTTGTGCTTATCACCATGGGCTTTGCTGTATGGTTTGTGATGGGGTTGTTGGATCTCCCTTAGAATATAAGCAAATAGAGAGTAGGTTGTCAGTTAATAGGTGCTTTTATGCCTAATATAAAAAAGATTAAGTGAACGAACAAATGAAGGAGGTACTCCTTGTAGGTATTAATTACCTTCCAAGAAAGGCAAGGATAAAAGGAACAAGCATTAATTGTGTGTGTGTGTGTGTGTGTGAGAGAAAGATGGAGACAGAACAAACATGGGGGTGTGTATGTCTGTGTGTAATGGGGGGGTGAGGGGGAAGGCTGTGTCTGAGGGCCAAGGACCACTTCCAAGTTGAAGAAGGGCAGAGAGAAGACAGGGAGAAGAAGAGACTTGCAGAAGTTAAGGGAAACAATTTCCTTAAGTGGTATAAAATGCCAGGTGAATTGGGTCTCAGTTTTCTTTTACCTCTTTAGGAGATTGGAGCTGATTTTTAAATGAGGTGGGGGAGGGAGGTGGAGTTTGGAAAAAGAAAGTGAAAATTGTTTTCTGAAACTGTCTTTGCCAAAGAACCCTGGACAGAAAGTTCAGAGGGGAGGGCTGTTCAGAAGGGAGGGCTGCACAGCCGACCCAGCAGTAGCAGGCCCACTCACTGGTCCCTACAGTCCTGGTCACCCCTGCCTCTGCCTGTCTGCCTCCTTCCTGCTTCCTCCCTCCCTCCCTCCCTCCCTTCTTTCTTTTCCTTCCCTCCCCTCCCTTCAGTCCTTCCCTCCTTCCCTCCCTCTTACAAGTAATTGACTGGGGAGAAATAAAAAAGTAAAATGAAACACAAATTAAGCAGATGATTTCAACCTACAATTATTTGCCAAATTATAAACACGACATGTTTTAGACGTATGGAGCTGACCACCTCATCTGTTTCCCAGTGGCAGCCTTCTGCTCTTGCCACCCTCCTTGTTAGTTCCTGCGCCTTCCACTGGCCTTCTGACTCAAAGCAGGAGAAGAGAATTGAACAGCACAACCAGATTTGGAGAAGAGACCAGGACAGGTTTCCAGAGCTGACTCCAGAGGGTTAGCATGAATCTGATTTCAGGCCTTTTCATTCTGCAGATTTTCCAGCTTTTAAAATGTTTCTTGTTTTTACTGTTAATCATGCTTTGCTGTGGAGGGCACACATGTTCACCTAGGGGCGTGAGTTTGCTGAGTGCCCTTATATGCAGGCCTCAGAATAGCTTTAGGGGATGCTGGGATTGTAAAGAGCTTGTGTGTGCTCACCCTATGGATGCCAAGGGGAGACTGGTTTCTGGGGAGGAGAGAGAGGGCAGACAGGTGGGTAAATAGGTGTGCTAACAGCTGACAGTACCTGCAGACAGGTTGTGAAGTGATCAATGCTTGAGTTAGAGCTCTGTGGGAGGGTGCAGTGTTCTGTTTGTCCCAGCCGTGAGGGCTTTGCTAGGGCATGGGGGATGGTGTTCTAGGCTTACAAGGGAGCTAGGACTTTCCTAAAGGCAGAGAGAGATGCCTCTTGAAGCCAAAGGGAACAGCAGAGGCATGAAAATATGTACAGAAATTGGGAGCGGCAGGCTGAGTTTGGAAGGTGCAAGGAGGTGAGACATCTGTCCCCAATCTCAGAAGTCTCCAGGGCCCTCCTGTAACATTTGGGCTCCCCCTCCTTTACAAGCAGTGGGGAGCTGTTACATACAGTAGGGTTTTGGAGGAGGGCTCTGATAGGATTACTCTAGGGTGTGTGTTTTGTTTTGCTTTTACTCTTTATATTTCGGAGTCTTTTTAGGAACTGTTAGGCAACCTTACGTCCGGGGAGTGTGCATTGCCTATCTTTATATATCTTTTCTTCTCCATTCTTCCCTGGCTCAGCTCCTTCTCAAGCTTCTGATAATGAAGCGGCAGCGAGGTTCCGAGGTTCCTAGGAGCCGACCATGTGCGTGTTCTTCCCGTCCTTTCTCCCCTCCCTTTCTCTTCCTCCTCCTCTTTCTCTATCACCACCCCCACCAGCAGCAGCAGCACTCCTCTCCCTAAAATAAATAAACCAGTCGCTCCAAAAGGTTCCAAGCACATTAGTCACATATCCCAGAAGTTTAATACAGAATTATTTTGACAGCGAGAACAAGAAGTGTTTTCTAGTTGAACGCACAGAACTTGCTTATTCCAACTGGGCTTTCTGCCGCACAGACAGATGATATGTTTTTTAGATGGATCGGCTGTGCAGCGCGGAGACTGCGACGCTTCCCTTGGATACATAACAAACTGCTCACTACCAAAAGCGGCTGGGAAGAAGATGTGAACAGGCAGAAAGAGAGAGAGAGAGAGAGAGAGAGAGAGAGAGGAGGAGAGAGAGGGAGAATGAAATCAAGTTCTTATTGCGAACATAACTTTCTCGCTAATAGCTTCCATGACTCACAGAGAGATTTCTGTGTGTTTATTTATTTATTTGGCTGCCACTGGAGCCATGGAGCCCTTTTTTAAAACCCCGGCTTAAGCGTGTTCTAGAAGACTAGGGCAGATTGAGTTGTTGCCGCGCGGGTGGCTGTCCAAGCATTCCAGCCGAGTGGCTCTTCCAGAAATATTTCTTGACTCACTTATTTAGCACTTTCTATTGTTGTTACTGGGCAGATTAAAGAATCTCCCCCTGCCCCTTGGCCACGTTGGTTCAGAGCTGATATGGTCCACTTGTCCCTGTTTGGCGGATAGGAAGGATGAAGAATAAAAGCTGAAGTACATTGTTGTCCCAGAGAGATGGTTGCCTGAGGTGCCACCAGGGCAACAGAAGTGCCAGAGAATCGGCGCATGCTCTCCTCCTTTCTGCTTTGCCCTCCTCCTTCGGGGTCTTGCCACTGAGCAGGAGAGTTTTTCCTCAGCAGTACTGTGTCAGGCTGGAGACCCAGAGGTGAGCGTGGTGGAGGGGACCCAGGGACCTAGTTCCCATCCTGCAGTACCTGCTCCTTATAGGGATTCCCGGCCTCTGGGGCCTGGACTGAGTCTCAAACTGCCACATATGCTTTCAACCCTCTTCTGCCTGTTTCTCACAAGCCCCTTATTCTGGGCTTTTGTTTGAAGGCACTTATTGGCTGTGTGATCTTGGATGGCAAATACCTCAGTATTTTTAGATGCTTTTCTTCTGTGAAATCTTTTTTTAAATCCCTCACAAAGATTGAGTAGGCTTCCATCCAGGGCCAAGTTGTCTCTTGAGAGTGCTGTCTCCATGGAACCCACTTTGAAAACCACAGTACTGTAGGTGCTTCAAAGTCTCTGGAAACCCTGATGATATGCATCTATCTTCTTTAAGCCTTGGGCCTCTCTGTCCATCTTTGAAGGCTGAGAGAGTAGCACGTGTATAAATCAGGAAGATGGGCTCTATAGAGACTTGACTTTTGCTGGTGACAGGACATGGACTTTGACAAAGGCCTCTCTGCTTGCTCACTTGATTCTTCTCAGTAGGGCACCTCGGTGCCCAGGACACCCCCTGTGCTTGTCTGTCTGGTCATCCTCTGGGCAGCTGGATATAGCCCTTCATTACTATGCATCACATTGTGCTGAGCAGGGGAGCTGCAGTCTTAGGAAAGTCTTGCCCCCTATCAGGGCTCTGGGACAAGGGCCTGTGCTTGGCAACCTCTATGAGAAGAAGAACGTGACATGCAAACTATGTTTAAGGAAAATGTAAGTGCTGAGTTTGTTCTATAAGAGGAAGGTGGAGCATGGGCTCCACCTTCTTCTTCTGGAATTCATTCAACACAGCATTCATCTGTCACTCTGCTATTCCCCCCAAAAGGTTCGGACCTTTATGATCATACTTCATATGTTCATATTGCAGTACAATTTCTGAAGACTTTTCCCAAGAGAGATCTCATTTGAGCCTCACAACAATTCTGAGGCCAAAGAGACTCAGTTAAGAGATTTTATGTGTCTGCCCAAGTCCATAATTAGGTTGAGAGCTGCGGGAATTGGAAGCTCACTGGCTCATGCCATTGCACCAAGTATCCATTCTCCTTCAGCAGGAATTATGAATGCTATTAAGAGGTACAATTTATCAAACACTAGGATGTGAATACTTTACAAAAAGCCCATTTAATCGTTTCAACCTCCCTATAAGGTAGAAATGATTATGCCCAATTTGCAGAAGAATGACTAAATATGTAGAACAGATAAATAACTTGCTCAGGGTTCTACTTCACAGAATTGATGGACCTGAGATTCTAATTTGGACTCCCTGCCTCCAGGGGCATTTCAAACAGAGGTTGTAATCCTTGCCTATCCTCAGTCCCCATAAGAAGACAAAAAGTACATTCTTGAAACAGCAAAGCTAGCTTGTGGGTGACCACATGCTACAGTGAGCACTACACACTGTTAAGGGTTAGCAGGTAGCTGATTTCTCTTTTTACTTGTGGAGGCCACAGTGTATCTACATTATTCCTTCTGCCTCATTTTTAGATTTTATGTGTTCCCTGTTGAAATTATGAGTCCTCCACTGTCCTGAAACTATGTTCTGTTGGGAAAGTCATGCCTATTCCTGGGACCTTATTTTCCCCTGTTAGCAAAATAACTGAATCTTTCTGCTCAGATCATTCAAAGTTACATGTCTGGGAAATGTGAATATTGAATTCTCTTTGTAGGATTCCTATCGTTTAGAAGTATAGGTACTTAATAAATTTTTGTTTTAACTTGAAATGACAATTGCTGGGATATTTCAAAGAGATTTTCTGCTTCTGAAATGTAATTTCCAAAAGTTTGAAAGTCAGACACCACATGAAGAAATCATTGTATCATATCAAAAAACACACATGCCCAATCTGTGTTCTGATAGGCTTACTGCTTGCTTCTTTTTTTTTGTCTGTTTTTTTTCCTTTCTTATACTTGTGTTAGAACAACCCTTGTCCCCAAATACACATGAGTGCATGTGCACGCATGCATGTGTGCGCGCGCGCGCACACACACACACACACACACACTCACACACTCTACAGAAAGAGAAAGCCTCCTACATTCATTAAACTTGACATCTTCTCATAATCTGGTTCACATACCTTTGGGTGAGCAACAGAAATCTGTCTTTCCTTTCCAAGTTCAGGGTGTGAATCAATTTCTCCTTGCCTTTTGCATTTTAGTAAATGTTTCCTAGATGGATTCAGTGGTTTCCAGTAAAGACAAACAGCTCAGAAAGCAGATTGCATTCATACCGAGGCCTGAATTCTGTGACCCAGACATTGAAACTCAGTGCCATATATGGCAAAAAGAGGAACAGGAGAGGCAGTTGAGGGAGAATGCCAGACATACAATGCATTCCTCAGAAATGTGCATACGCAACTGACAAAACAGGACCCTCATTGATTTCCATGTTATGCAGAATATGAACTGTGAAGTTTCCAGAAAGAAGCCAATGTTCCAAGCGTCTGCCACAAGGAACAGTTTATTTTCCTTTTCCTTTTCAGTCACATGTCGGTTTAATTTAGAGTAAGTGTTCAAGTCAATGCTAGCATGGGATGTGGGCTAAAAAATTATTCGTACAGTCAGCAGACATGGATTCTCTGCCCAGTTCCATCACTATCCAACTGTGAAACTCTTCTCTTTCTCTTCCTGGCCTGTATTTTTCAATGGCAAAGCAGTAGGATTGGATTTGATGATCTCCAAGATCTCTGCTGTTTCTGTTTCCTTTGGTTCTAATTTTGCCTGAGATTTTCCAATTTCCGTGGAATTCCCTGCAGAAAGTATTTTCTGATTCTTTCCAATACATTCTGTGGCTTGAACTTTTAAAGACACATCCTGATTTTGAAGTTTTCTTTGTGATTTCCAAAATATGTTTTGGACACATTATGACCCTTACTCTGGGTAGGTGATTTCTTGCTCTGGATAGCAATGAATGCATTTCCTGTATCTTCATGTTCTTCCTCCTCCCTTTGTCTTTCTTGTTCCTGGAGAAACAATGGAGATATGTCCAACACATAGTTGCCGGAACAGGTGTCCATTTAGCAAATGCAGGTTTTTATTGGCCTTGTTAGTTGTCTGCTTCCATGAGACATTCAGCCTTCTCTGTGGGAGAAGCGGGACCAGCAGGAGGCAGATCCCACAGCTTCCTCACACCTGTAGATACACAACTAAGGATGCAAAATTGAGGTGTTGGTTTCCCAGTCAGTAATTGGATGAGTCACTCTGCTGACAGAGATGTTAAAAAGAAATAGAATTGCACAACTCTGGCCCTGGAGTGGACTGCAGTTCTTTCTACCGTAGGAGACAAGGCATGATTTTAAATGCTCCTCTTTGTCTGGGTTCTGCAGTGTATTGTCAATAGACTACAATAGTCCTGTTACAAAAGTTTGTAATTTTCTACTCCTTTTGAAGAAGATTCTAGCCAAAGTCCACCTCTCCCATTTCCCTTCTTGGCTGAGAACAAGGGAGGTTCCTTGTTTCTTGACAAAGAATCCCGGTCCTTAGGCTTGATTGTATTGTTGGCAGCTTGTGTCCCCAGCTTGTGCATAGTGAGTGACTGGAAAGACACTGCTCTGAGGAAGCCATGGTGGTGTGGCAACACCCATGAGTCCCCTTCCTGCATGCTATGGATGAAGAGCCAGCCCGACTCTCAGGCTCTGCCTTGACTTGCTTCAGATTTCCCTTCATAGAAGGCTTACCACAGCACAGCCACAAATCCTTCAAGGAGAAGGAGGGGGATGAGTCCTTGTCAGCAGAGGGGTTCCTCCAGAGAGAGTGGGGGTAGGACATCTGTATTCCCATGGCAGCTGTGCCACATGCTTGTCCTGGTACTGAAGGAAGAAGCCTTGTGTTTGGGAATCTTGGTTTCTCTATCTGGCAAGTGGAGGTGCTAGTGGTTCAGCAAGGCCTCTTCTAGCTCTTAAAGCATGAAAGTAATGTATTTCCAGCTTGGTTTTTCATGTTTCATGTTGCTTCCTCTTGATATCCTGAGTGATACTGAGCTAGTCAACTTGCATGAGATTCTGAGCACACCATTACCTTCTTTATAACACAAGATCCCCCTTGTGGGTACGTGCTCACTATAATATTGGAAATAAATTCTTCAGTGTGGCATTCAACTCCTTTCCCAGCCTACTTCCACCTTATTGTTCTGGCTTTGCTTCCACATATGGCATTCACCTTTACTCTGTGAGCCCTTTGCATTATCGAGGTACGTGTATACAAGAATAGGAGATTGTATACTATGACATGGGTCAATGGGTCAGGAGTGGAACTGAGGATAAACCAGGATTCTGGGGTTCTGTAGCAGACTGTATGGTTCAGGGGAGATTTAGGGACACTGAAAGTCATGTATCTTCTGCTTCAGTGAAAAACATAGATTTTCATGGTTACAAATGCTTCATGCTATTATGAGAAAAACCACAGGAAAGACCAATTGTATAAACAGTAATAATTTATTGACCATGACTAATCCTTTGGGGAGTAAGATACGTGACGTAGGCTTCTGAGGGCTTTGCAATGGACTAACCTCTTTCACACCCATTAACTCATCAGATCCTTATAATAGGCCCATGAGGGTGATAGGCTAAGGCACATTACCCTCATTGTACTAATGAGTGGAGTGATGCTCAAATAAAGTGAAGAGACTGTCCACTGTCACCTGGTGAAGAGGTGGCACAACAGAGATTGTCCAGTGCTTTTATGCTTGTGTCCTATTTTTTGAAGCTACAGCTTAGCTGGTAAAACAGGACCAAGACACACTCAGCCCCTACCCCATACACACAGCCAGAGCATGGTAGAGGGGGTATTTACTGAATTGGGAGTCGTCTGGGCCATAGTATTTAGTGAATCAGTCCTGGTGATTAGTGGGGTGATGTTAGTTAACTTTCATAGCGGAGTTATCAGCTAGGGTACCCTAAAAGGTAACAGAATTGAAGATTTCTGGTTGTTGACTGCTCACACATGCATGTGTACTTTCACTTATTTAAGGCAACAAATAACTAATATTTGTTCAACATTTAATGTTTAATCTGTAGAAGTGAACCACAAAAGAACTTCAAAACTTCAATAAATCCCTGTCTCTTCTCTCAACCTCAGTCTCTTTTCTTATATGCATGTAGTTGGTAAGTTCTTATTTATCACATGAGATATCTTTTTAATAGAGTCATTGCTCCAGAAGCTGTAAACTTCAAATATTTAGAGGTATTTACAGACTATTTGTGACTTCCATCAATAGTTGTTTATAAAGTCATTAAGTGGCAGTATGAAAACTAAACCCTTCTCTGTAATGCATGTTTTCTTCTTAGAGTAAGTTTCATGGGTTGGCCCTCTGTGCACCCTCTCTCAATTATTGACTCTCATTTGCTTTAAAATTTCTCCTTCTGTGATTTAGGGCTTTAAAACAATTCTGGAAATTATAAATTGGGGAAGTAAGCTCATTCTGTATTCTTTCCCTTTGATTCCATTTTTGGTACCGGAATTATATCTACATAATTCCTCAAGTTTTGAGTCATGTAGGAACATGTTCTGTGTTCCTGCACATGATTCGTAAAACCTATTTATACTTTCTTAGAACCACAAAGGGGACCACAAAGGTCTTCTCAAATAGCCCACGACTATAAATTCTGTGAGGTCAAGAGCTGTGTCAGATTTATTTCTGTACATCCTCTTGCTGTAACTCCAAACACCTAGCCCAGTGCCAGGTGGCCTTAGCAAAAGAGAGTTCAGTTGAATTGGATTTCTCATCTTCCTGCTCTCTCTGCTCCTATTCAGCTTGTCCAGTCATTGGGGGAAGCATGTGGACCCATCAAGTGTGATGAGTAAGTGAATCATGGGCTTTGCTGCCCTCCACCAGGGCTTTAGCTGCGTTTAGATTTAAGAATGCTGAGTAACTAATAAAAACCGATTCCAAAGCACTCTGCAGATAGAAAGTGCTTCATATGTAATAAATAATAACGGCCTCTCAAGATTAGGCACAGCCACAGAAAGAAGTGCCGAGCTTGCAGGCCATAGGTACTTCTGAGAGAGCTTATGGTAGAGGAGTGAATTCGTTGAGACTGATTCCTGTCATCATTTTGTAAAGAATACTTTTACCTTCAAGTCACTGTATATTTCTCATTAAGGGAAAAGTTTACTTTCTGAATTCTCTAGGAATTAATCCTTGCAATTAGTATCAGGAGTCTGACTGCAGGAACACCATGGAATGTGACAGGCTAGCCTGAAAGAGCTTAAATTCAGTCCTTCCCAGATCCTGATCTTTTCCCCAACTGCTGTGTTTTAAAGAAATTGGTAGTCACCTCCTCTAGTTCCAGGGCACATGGTAGTTTAAGAGGTAGATGTTGGTACCTTTTCCCAAAGGACACAGTGGACTGGCCAGGGCCTTTCTGGCTTTCTATTATTGGTTTCGGAGTAGAACCTCATTTGGCTGTACAAAGTGCTTCTCTGCAGATTCCCTAACTGTTCCCAGACTTTATTTTTTCTTGAAACTTTATCAAGGGAATTGCCTGCCTTTCCTTTGTCCTGGGTTTCAGGTCAGTTTGATTCAAGTTTGATGAATAAACGACAGCTGACCACCAGGAGTCACCCACTATATTTTCCTCTGCGTTATCTACCTTGTTAAAGCAAGTAAGTAGAAGCAGGCACAGAATCTTGCTATTCTCATTGGTGACTTTAAAAGCCTTTGTCTTCTGGGGCTGGGGCTGTAGCTCAGTGGTAGAGTGCTTGCCTAGCATTCGTGAGGCACTGGGTTTGATCCTTAGCACCACATATAAATAATAAATGAATAAAATAAAGATCCATCGAAACTAAAAAAATAATTAAGAAAAAAAAAGCCTTTGTCTTCTAAGTTATGAGATTCCATTCTAACTGGCCATTATTCATTCAATCAGTAAATATTTATTGGATACCTGTTGTATTCCAGGAACTTTTATAGGTGCTGGTCAGTGAACAGAACAACGTCTGCTAGAGTTAAATCTATTTGAAGGATTTAACAGAAGTGTGATTTTAAAGAATGACATGACAGTATGCTTTAAAGAAATAAATATAACACAATAACTTTCATTCTGACCTTTCCTCCTACTCTCTCTCTAGTCTTTTTTTCCCCCTCTGAGTAACCTGACCCAATACTCCTTTCTCTCTTGCTTTACCAAGACACCCATGTTTTCTTCTCATTCTCTTCTTTGCTCCCTGTTATGTCTGCTTGTGCTTCTCACATGGTAATACAGCCGCTAAAGCTGCTGTTGGCGGGACCCACTTTCATACTTAGGCCCTCCCTGCTCTCTTGCTCCAGGCATGGGGTGGTACACAGGTGCCTATGTTGTGAATCAGAGAACCTAAGGGAAGAGTGGCTAGTGGCCTGAATCCAGCAGCCCTGCATTGTGAACATCCTTCTGAAGAAATGGATGTGACCCCCAGATGCCTCAGCATATTGAACTCAGAGGGGTTTCTCTCTTTTTTCTCTAAAGTCTCATGTCTCTATTTGGGCTAGACTTAATAGAATTTCCTTAATAATTAATAAATAATAAGAATTTAATAATAGACTTAATAGAACTTTTTCTTTAATTTCATAGTTATTTTTACTCATTAATTTTCCTAGATGGCATGGACCATGTCTGTGTGTTGAAGTTTGTTAAAGGAATGGGGCATGGAGAGAGTGTTTTCCTCATCTGAAAACCAGTTTCTTATTTTGAGAGGAGAAATGAGCCACATTTGACACTGAGTCCTAGATTTCAGTGGCTCAGATGCAGAGCCCTGACCTCTCTATTGACCAAGTGGTTGGATGGTAGTCTCCTAGGATTTCCACTGAAGCCTGAGGTTTGCTGGTGCCTGAGCATCCATAGTCTATTGTGATCCACCCTAAATTAGGGCCAGTGATTTACTCCTTAGCAAAGTAAGGCAGTGCTTGTGGCAGAAAATATTTTCTTTTTCATTCTCAGGACATAGATTCCTAACTTCACGCTTTTCCTCATGCCTTTGTTTTTGTGCTGGATTCTAGCCCTTTTCCCCTCTTTGGATCCATGCATCATTAGAATGATAGTTTGCATTTGTTTCACTCACTTTCTATGTGTCAGACCATATACCTGTACCTTCAATATCTCATTTCATGTAATCCTCAAAGCCAGCCTATGCAGTAGCTACTAGTTATTCATATTGGATAGGTGAGTTATGGATGGATTAGAGAGGTTTAAGTAACTCATCCAAAGTCATGTAGCTCGTAACGGCAGGATCAGGTTAAAAACGAGACCTCTCTGACAGCAGCCTTTGACTTTGTTTATGCTCTCTTCACCCCTGGTTTCTTCCCCTGCCCATCTCTGCTTACCTTGTACATGGCCAGGGACTGAGATCCATGTGTGGGGCTGGAGGGAACGCTCTGTCCACCTCTTCCTGCTGTGGTGCCTCTATCCAGCACCCTCCCATGGGTGCCATATGCTTCTGACCTCTCAGTTTCTGAATGGGTTCTCAAGACTGAATTCACTGACAAATACCTTCTAACAGGTTCATTGTTTTTCAAGTTTACTTGGTTTATCACTGTCTAGGGGCAGCTTGAGATTGCTTTGATGTCCATGGTGTGGGGATGCACACAGAGCTCTTGGATTCAGATCTCCTCTCAGTGTCTTTTTGTTTGCGTGGCCATCATAATACAACATGTTATAAGAAGATCTAGAGACTTGAGACTTTCTTGAGAGTTTGGGAGCAACCTGAGAAAGGAGAGTGAGGTTGGAGAGAGGCACAGCCTTTGTGTCTTCCAGTGGACCACGGCGGCGGAGCCCTTGTGATACAGCCTGGCCCATGTGAGCTCATCATACTCTCCAGGGAACTGCCTCAGCCTGGGGCAGTTATAGTATTGGTGCCTAGCATTTTTGTATTACTTTACATTTGCAAAGTGCTTTCCAGTGATTTATGAGCTGTTCTTGTTTTTAATAGCCCCTGGAGATAAGTTGATATTCAGTCTTTTGAGAATGTAAATGCATAAAGAAGGCTCATCTCACTAGGTATTATTGGATCTGGATTCAGGGCTATGACCTCCTGGGATAAGGTCAGTTGAGGCCACTGTCTCATGTGAGTTAGTAGGAAATCAAGTAGACTTAACTTCAGTTCTCAGAGTCTCTAAGGCAAAGGTGAAATGATGGTGGCTATTTTAGAAAATGACATAGAAGCTATTATCTACAGGGCTGAATTCCAGTCCTGACTCTGCTGCTGCCTGGTTTTACTGACCTTGAGCAGTTGCTCATCTATGTCTCAGATTTGCCCTCTGGTTAAAAAAGGGTTGTCTCCAAACTCACTTTAGAGTCAACATCGTGTTAAATACAATTGAGTGACTTTGGACTTTTCCGGAACCCTGTGTAGCCAGTGAATTATACGACAGAGGACTTGGGTATAGATCTAAACCATTAGGGAACTTGTATTAAAAGGTGCTCACCTTCCTTTTTCTCAGGCTCAAGGACTAACTGACAATGATGTGCCTTCAGCTTCGTTTAGGAAGCACACAATCTCATTCACTATAAAACTGAGATGGTGAGTAGAGTTGCTAGAGGAAAATCAGACCGGAGCCAAGACCATCAATTCTGTATCTTATGGGTGTTGTAGAAAGTAATTAGCAGGCTTGATTATCTCACTGGTTCAACACACGTTTTAGGGATGTGATGTAATGTGAGGAAACATTTAGTTGTCAGATTTTAGGGCTGTATCAAATTTATTCTTGCAGGAAAAGTCTAGTTGTCCTGGCAACCTGAAATTGATTTTCTTCTTGCTCTTGTCAGCTGAAACTGGTCCCCTTTGAATCATTCCTCTAATTTAATACAGAGAACTGTATGTTCCCACCTGGTGACCGGATCGTTCTTAATGACAGGTAACTCCAGCAAATGGTTTTTCTCTTCTACCTGAGCCAGAAGCTATGCTTTATAACTACCTTCACCTGTGTTGTTTCTCTTCGTGGTTACTTGTGCAGTTAGGTGTAGAAGTAAAGTGGCATTTGATTAATTAAGAGTTTAATCAGGCCTATAGAGCAGTGATGTCACTGGCAGCCAATCATGGCCTTCCATTTTCAGTTACCTCCTGGGCATAGGTGGGATTAGAATGCTCTCCAGAAGAGGGAGTCCTTTTGTGGGGATGCCTACCATTTTTGTAACCTGGGGAGGGTGATGTAATGGCCCAGAAAACACAGAAAGCAGAGCTGCATGGCTGCTTTTTGCCTGCCAGTCATATCTGTCCAGTGGAGGGGGGTGGTCCACAAAAGGTGGAATTGACATCACTGAGGAGGAACTGATACCCTTGACCCATGAGGAGGTCGGGGAAGGGGGAGCCCTTCACTTTGCTGAGATGATTGCAGAGCTCGTGTGCCACGCACACTGCATCTCAGGATTCAGAACTTGTGACAGGGAACTGCTGCCAGTAATTTTGAGGAAACCTGGAAATCAGCAGAAATGCCAGAAGTGAGGAGATGAGGAAATAGATATCAGTTATCAGAAAAGCAGGTATCCGGAGTCTAGAATCTGCTGACTTCATTGTGATTCCTGGTATAGTTCTAGGATGGCTTGGTAGACAGATGATTTATGAGTCTATGAAAGGAATTAGTAGTGTTCACCAGGAGCCAGGACAGGGTCACTTAGCCATTTCCCTTTTTGTTTGGGTTAACGAGCTGTTGGATTGAAATATCACAGACATAGTGTAGAGGGTGCAGGCTTAGGAGATGGATCATCTGGATTTAAATCCAGGGTCATCAATTTTGTAGCCACATGACCTTTGCTAAGTTGTTTAATTTTTGTGACTCAGCTTCCTCCTCTGGCTAATAATGGGACTCACAAAGGATTCCGTGAAGATTAAATGAAATAACATATGGGAAATGCTTAAAGCAAAAACTGGCATATAATAAATATTTAATAAATGTTGCCATAATTATTAGTAGTAGGAAGAAATTTAGGAAAGCATTTAAAAATCTTTTACATAGTTTTAGGTCAGGTAAAAACTTGTAAACTGGATGGATTTATAGGTACATGAATAAACATGCGCTTATTAGTAATGTGGATGGGGAAAGAGTGTGCATCTATCTTGGTGGCAAAAACTCCAAAGCCATGTTGCAAAGGGGAAGTTGCAGGGAAGGGGGAATTCGTGAGCATTTTGCAACTTGCTAAACCCAACTCAGTCCCCCATTATTTTTTCTCCCATGAATTAGTTAGTAGTCATCATTAATAATTTTGGTATGTGTCTGCTTTTTCACTAATACTTACATATCTATAAATAGATATTTATTTTTGGTTAAAAAAAAACCTCAAAAGTTATTTATATAAAATTTCTTTCTTTCATTCTTTCATAAAATATCGTGACCACCAATGCTGAAAGTTTCTCAGAGCTTCAGTACCCTGTTGTCCATGTAGCCACGGGTAGAATGGTACTTGTACTGCTTTCCTCTCTTTCTACCATAGCCTTAAGACTTTTCTTCCTTCGTTTCTTTTTATTGTTCCTCCCCTCCCCTTCCTATTTATTTCCTTCCTTCCCCATTTCTTCCTTTCTGTCTTTTGTTCCCTTCCCATCTATTCCCTCCCCTCCCCTACTGTCTACCTTCCCATCTTTTTTCTTCTTCCCCCCTCCCCTTATCCCCTCCTTCTCCTTCCCCTTTTTGTCCTCCCCCTCCCTCCTCCTTTTTTTTTTTTTAAATTATGTTTTAAAACTCTTGTCCTTAGCTTAGTCTCAGTGACCAGGCATTTTTACCTGATGCTAGGGGCCCTTGGAGAAGCAGGCCACCTAGTCTCATCTGTGAATTGTCAGGACCCCATCAATAACATCGGGCCTCTGTTTCCTAGTCTTTAACATTGGAGATTGCGATATCATTGTCTAGTCTCACAAAGCCATGGTGGCATATGAGTGACCCACATCGTGTGTAGTTTCTTGTCCTGTATGCAGGAGTGATAGGAAGTTGGCTTGCCTTTGTGTTTATCTCTTTGGACAGCTGGAAGGGTGGGCTTCATTTTGGGAGGTGCCCCTGAGAGCAGTGCACTCCGAGTTTGTCATGAGACCTGTAGTGTGTTTTCTTGACTTCCCCGTGTCCCTGACATAGGGGATGCGTCTGCTCAGAGGCCTGCCTCTCTGACTTCAGGTAACCTTCACACCTCCTCCCTGTCTACCCCATGTTCATACCTCTCACCCCACGGGAGGGCCATCCTTCCTACACAGCCTTCTCTGACAGGCAGTTTCCTTCATGCCTGGTTCAAATTCCATCTTCTCAGAAACATCAGCTTTTCCATTTGGAATGATCCTCTCTCTTTCCTGTCTAGTCCCCACCATGCAGTTTGTGCTTTGAGAAGCATTTCCACACACAGACACAGTGCAGTATGCGTTTTGATGGCTGGTGTCTGTTTCTGGGCTCTGATCAGAGGGTACCTCTGAGCTTTTGCAGCCTGGCTCAGTATCTGGCCTTTCAGGCACTCTGTAACTGTTAAATTGAATTACTGAGAAGGCCTGCACTATGGAAGGTTAAGTGCAACTAACCCAGGGAACCAGAACAGCCTCTGGGAACCGGGCTCAGGAGCACAGCTTGTATGAGTAGCTATCAGCTTTTCCCTAGTTCCTCCTTAATCCTGTTTTTCTCGAGGCAGAAGGAGAGGTGGTGCCTGCTTAAGAGGCTGGTGGCATTCCTGGAGAAGTTAGGTCAGAATGTGCCATCTCTTCTCCAGCGCTCATGTTCCTGGAGTATCAACCCTTCTATCTAAAAAGCTTAGCTGTTGGAGAAAGTGCTTACATGACGACCTCTGAATTTCTGGCTTTGATTATTAATCTTGAAGAAGACTTTGCAGTTGCCCCTGTTACAAGGAAGACAGAGATGCCAAGAGGCTGCATTTGTGAGACTGAGTGAAGATGTAGCTTTGTTTGACTCTGACCTTTGGGAACAGTCCAGGGTCAGTCTGTTCACATGATGTACTCCATAAATCCACTACCTACCAGTGCTGTGGGACTCTTAACCTCATGGCTGCTTGTGAAACACCTTTTCCTGACTTGCTGATGAATGTTGCTTCCAGTGACTCTCCCAGGTAAAAGTCCTTTATATTTGAAGTGTTTCAGAGAACTTAGGTAAAAAGAGGATGTGTGCATCAGAGGAAAGAGAAAAAACAATCCAAGGACA
This sequence comes from Geosciurus inauris, assembly GCA_004024805.1. Taxonomy (NCBI): domain Eukaryota; kingdom Metazoa; phylum Chordata; class Mammalia; order Rodentia; family Sciuridae; genus Geosciurus; species Geosciurus inauris. Next base: position 47,318 of record PVHX01009707.1, on the reverse strand, counting down.
CTTGGGTCCCAGTTCTAAATCTAACGGAGACATGGAACTTTAATTTCCAGATCTGTAAAACTGAAACACTGATAATTATCAGGGAGGGTTGTTAGGCAAATCGACTTAGCTTATTTAGGAAAAACATCTGGTAGAGGACCTGATACTTTTCAACAGTGGAGTATTCCAGCAAAGTTAGGGGTTCTTGCTGTGAACTCAGCTCATCTAGCTAGCTGCTTGAATTTGAATGATTTATATTACTTCAGTAAGCATGAATTACTAAACCTATCTGAGCCCCAGTTTAAATGGCTTTAATTTGGGGTTAAGTATGCTTTGCATGCCAAGATTTAAAGATTAGAGGATGGAAAAGCCCATTGAACATCAGCACTGCTCCAGAGAGCCAGCTCCTCTGCAGTGGTGGTCTGCTCTCTGGGGCAGTGGACTCAGAGGTGTTGACAGAAGTTATCCTCTAGGGCCAGATAGCGTTCTTGTATCCTGGTTTCTCTTTAGAAACCAGACCCATGGAGTAGACCCTGGTTTGGAGATGCTGATTTTATGATGGCATGAGCCAGAGCATGTGTAGAAAAGTGTGGTTGAGAGTGTTCTCAGAACTTGCAGACGAGGAGCTGTTAGAGAGCAGGCAATATTTTACTCAGAAAATAATGTAGTAGGAGGAGCAAGGTTGAGGCTGGTGATGGAGAGATGAGTTAATGCTTGCCCTTGGTGGTAGCAACCAGGCCTAATCTACGGTGGTGACATGTGGGACTAGGGACAAGAAGCTGGCAGGAAGAATGGGCAGAAGAAACAGAGTGAGTCCCAGTAGGTCCAAGGCAGAGGTAGGTGGGTCAAGTCAGAGTGTGGGATACATACAGTCTTAGACACTGCCCTAGGATTCAGCCATTGTTTTGTCCAAGGTGAGAAGGACAGATGCTCTCTGTAATCACCATCCCATTAGGTAGAATGAAGGGATGGTTGGAGGCGTGTGTGCATGTGTATGTGTGCATCTACATGTGTACTTGTGCATGTGTGCGGGAGTGTATTGGTAATGGGACCAAGGAGTCTGAGGACTTACCCAAGGCCATACAGCTAGGAAACATCTTTCATTTGGTTACATTGCTAAGTTTGGTAATGACTGTGAGTGACAGAAATGGTCAGGGGGAACATGTAGGGAAAGGGCCTCAGCCCCATTTCCTGCCCTCCCAAGCAGGTAGTGAGTAGGAGTTTTAAGTTTCACTGTTTGATAGCATCACCTCCTCTGCTTTCCCAGAAATTATTCCTCGAAGTATGACTCGAATCGTTCCTCCGTTGGGAGATGTCTCAGTTCAGAGCTGACTTTCAGCTCTGGTTGTTTACTAAAAAATGGTAACACTGGCAATTCAGAAGGGCCCAATCAGGTGAGAAAACAAGTCTGGAAAGTCAGAGGGCCTGGGTATGGGGCTTGGCCTTGTTGCTAGAGACCTATATGAAGTGGGCAAGGGAACCTACTTCTTAGGGCCTCAGTTTTTCCCCTCTGATTGGAGGATCATAATTTCTATGTGATAAATTTGTTCTGACAGTGCTTTGCAAATTGCAGTGTTGGCTGTAGTATAACGAAGATAAAGGATTTGGATTCCATTTCCACATTTGCAAAGCAGTAGGTGGGATGGTGAATCGGTCAGCTTGTGTGAGTTGTGCACATGTTTAACATTACGGCAAGGACAGCATCTTCTCTTTCTGTGGGTATGTGGGTCTTAGGATGTTGTGATTAATGATTCTAGAATCTACTGACTGTTCGATTCTGTCCTGCCCTGTGCAAAGCACCAGAGCCCCTGCCCCACCCTCGACAGCTCTGGAATACCTGTCACTTTAATAAAGGGCTGAGATCTCTTAGTTCACTGTGTTGTCCCAGGAGGATTATTGAATGTCTGGGCCTTCAATTTTCCATGATAATAAGAAGCTCAACTTTGGCTGTGTGTGGTGAGGGTCACCCAGACCAAGGCTTGTAAAGTCCCTCTGTAAGTGGTCCCGAGCTCTATGTATTTTTGCAGCATTTTTTTTTCTCCCCATGACTAGTGGCACAGGGACTTCTTAGATTTTGAAAAGACGCACCAGTTCAGAGGGGGAAATGGAGTGACAGAAGCCCATAGTGGGAAGTGACTTTCCAGGAGCCCTTGGAGTGAGTTGGAATTCTGAGATCTGGGCCCGTGAGATCTGTGTCACGATACATCCAGTTTCATGCTTCAGTGTGAGCTTGATTTTCCCGGGCCTAGGACTTTGACAGAGACAAAATCTCCTCAGAAGGATGTCAGGTCTCTGAATTCTTGAAGGATTGGGGGAAGTTTCTTTGTTGAGTGTGGCTGCAGGTGCAGAGGCACTGCTGCCCTCTGGTCCATGTCCAGCCGTACTTGTTTCTTGGGTATTTGGGTTTTGAATGAGTCAACACACTTGTGACCCAGAGGACCTTGTGATATGCTGGGCAGCATGCTGGAATTAGTCAGAAGGCAAAACTGCTTATCCTGACTCTGGAACCCACTTACTCTGCATGGATGAAAAAATCCTCTCTGGTCCTCAGTTTCCTTATTCATGGCAGTTAGTTTCTCTCTTACTACTTTGTGGCGTTGGTATAGAAATCAAAGAGAACATTTTTATTTTTGTAAATAATATTGCAGTATTCAGATTCCATGACTTTCTGTCATTTAAAATGGGCAACTGACTTCTTTGTCCCTCCTAAGTGAACGTATTGATATGAAAAACAAAACAAAACAAAAACAAAAGCAGTTTTAAGTTCCCAGGACAGTTAGCAAGTGGGCCATTCTGGTTTTGCCTGCTGTCAGAAGTCCCTAATTTCAGCCTGTACCATTCCAAATAAATATTGAGGATAATCAGTGAGAGGGAGCTCATGCAAATTGAAGCACAGGTTCAAATGTCTCAGGTTCCCACCAGCCTCACGTCTACCTTGGCTTCTACTATTCAGTTCTCCATAGACCTGGGTTTGGGCCCTCCTTTTTAAATGCAACCCATGAAGACACGCTTCTCATAGACACTTAATCATGGGACTCCAGAAGGTCACTATTTAAGAAACCGAGGTCTGGCAAGGTCACACACTGAGGAAATGGCAAAAATCAAGACTAGAAGCCACTCTTTGGATTCTCAATTCCCTGCTCTTTCTGACACATCACTCTTCCCTCCTGTCAGGTGAAGAGAGAAGCCAGATGGTTTGACAAATGGTTCTTGTTGCTGTCAAATCTGCTTTCTCTTTCTGCTCTGACAGACAGTTCTTACCTTCCCCCCACTTTTTTTAGCAGGGAGGAAGGGGTGGTGGATGGTGAGAGAGGGAGGGAGGTGGATGAAGGGGAAAAAAAATCATCTTAGTGCCTGATTCTTTATGTGGTAGAGATAGCCAATAAGCTCGTTTCTTTGAAAGAAGCGAAGTGAAGGCAATGAGTAATTGTCATCTTGAATTTAAAGCACATAGGGACCTAGAAATGGCAGGCTGTATTAGGAGGCAACATTGATTTCATATATATTCATCTTTAAAAAAACATGTTTAAGATGCCATATCCATAAATACTAATAAGGCTGTCTGATTCCAATTTTCAGGTGAGATTAGCATTTTATTGAGTATTTTATCTGTCAGATTCAATACTCGATGTACCATCCTCCCAGGCTTATTAGCATAATTGCTGTGCTTAAGCAACAATAAAAAATTCAGCAGTAAAATAGCAGTTAGTACAGGCAATTTGTTATCAAAAGCTTTTACTTAAGGACAGCTCCAGCCTGCATTTATTAGCAAGTTAGGGTTATAATTTATTTTTATTTGGAAAAACAAAAGGAGGGAAAAAGATTTTGCTTTTTTGTTTTGGAAATAATAGAGAAATTAGAAAGCATTGCTTCTCTGGAAAATCGTCCGCATCCCTTCTTCCCCTGCTGAAAGCGGGCTGTGATGGGAATAGATTCCACTTGAGGCACGTTGGCTCAGACAAAAAGTCGCTTTCCTAGGCATTAGAATAAATGAGTGGTAATGCCCCTTTGTGTTTGTACAGACATTTCCAAAACAATTTCAGATCTCTGTTGTTGCTTAAATCTCACATCAGTTCTGTGAGTTCTCCGTTCTTAGAAATAGAAAACTGAGTTGAAATGACTCTTTCACATGAGGCAGTTTAATGGCAGAGCCGGGGTATAAGAACTAGTCTTCCAGCCTCCAGTCCCATTGCTGCATGGGGACCCTTCACACTTTATCCTCAACTCCTGGGGCAAGTACTTTCTCCTGCCTAGTGGTAGATGGGTTTCATCCTGAGCTTTTCCCATCAGCTCGCATACATACATCCACACCTACACATTTGCACACATGTATACACTTACACACACACACGTTTATGCATATATATATTTATATTTTTTTCCTCCTAAAACTTGATTATGTACTCTTGTGTTTGTTTTTTTCCTTTGGTGTCTGTGTTGAAGCAGTCTGCCACTGGATTTTCTCTTGACACCAAATGTCCTTCATCCTTTGTCTTTAAAATCTCTCTTACTCCCTAGTGACTGACTCAGAAAGTACTTGTGATTACCATCTGTGAAGGACCTGGTTCAATATAAATGATTTTATAAGTAAGTGTCAGTCTTTGTAGAGAAAACAGAGATAAGATTTAAAAATGGGGAGATTGGGAAATCATTTTTCTTCTTTATTTCTTGAGAAATGTATCAGAAATAAATAATAACATTAAATGGAGCCTTTTTAGTGTGTTTGAGACTTCAATTATAGGGAATAATTTTCAACTTGTAGATAAAAATTTGTGTGAAAATGGACAATTGAAGTTTCTAAAGTTGAGAGAAGTTATTTGAGCATCAAATTTTCATTCTAAGGTAAATTCAGTGAAAAAAAAAAGCTCTTGGAATCATTGACTCTGAACATATCTGATATGCAAGGGTCTGTGCTGGCTGCTGAGAGGTTTATAGGTTAAACTGGATTGGGTCCTAAGACTCAATTCACATTTGGACTGTTAGAGAGGATATTAATAATAAATTAATAATGTTTTTCTTTTTGAGTGGCTATTATAGGATAGGAATTTTTCTTATGTAATTTAATTTCCATGTTCACTCAATTATTCATTGAATAAACATTTGTGTACCATTTGTTATATGCCAGTCACTGTTTGTTGTGTCTTAGATACATCATCTCATTTAATTTTTATAAAACTCATATGAATTAGCAGTAGTACCATCCTCATTGTTTAGATGAGGAAACTCAAGCACAGAGTAACTTGCCCAAGTCACAGAATTGGTAAGTAGTACAACTACTCTGATGCCCCCACTACTTGGCAAAACAAATGAAGGGATAGCTAGGTAAGTACACAGTATAATGACAGCTGGAGGATGCCAGAACCTGTGCAGAAACTAGATGTTAAAGAGCACTGCACTTGCAACTAGACAGATTTTCAAACCCCAGCATATTCTTCTTAGTGTTTATAAAAACCTCAGTTAAATCACCTCTCAGAATTCTAGTGAATACCTTTGAATTGGGGATAATAAAATCTTCCTCTCAATGTCATTGTGAGAATTAATTTGAAAATGTAGGTGAGAATCTCCAAAAGTGCCTTGTTTTGTGGGTATCCACCTGGTCTTAGAAGTGTTTGTGAATAGGCAGTTTTATGTGTGAGTTAGGGTCAGCCATCAAAGCACATTGCCTGTGTTTAAATCCATGATACTAAATACTGTCATATGACCTTGGCCAAACAACCTTTTCTCTTTGTGCCTCAATTTCCTCATCTGTAAAGTGAACTTGCCTCATAGGATTGTTGTGAGGATGTAATAAGTTAAAATGTAGAAAGCATGTAGAACAGAGCAAGCCCTGGCCAGTGTTGGCTCTTATTCTATTCTACTACAGTGTTGAGGAAGGACAGGTGCAAAGTGAAGTTTAGGGCCATGTAGGATCCTTGTCCATTCACTCAAGGATGGAGAACAAGAAGAGTTCTTGGTTTCTGTGCCTTTCACCTGTCTTTATCTGCAGAAGATAGTTGGGAAAGTAAGCTTCAGCTGCTACAGAGTATGTGAGAAGAATGGAACACAACTGCATCCTTGAAAAACTCCCTGGGGCAAGTTGCTGGGTGGCTACCAATGGTCAGTTTGCTGATCAAAGATGGCCTTGGAGTGGTATTTTTTCCTGTGTATTCCGAGCATGTTCTGTCTTTCCTCAGTTTGCACATACCTGGTTCCTGTCCTCAAAGCCATTCCTGTTTTTCTCCTTTCAAGAGAGTATTTATAGCTGGGCATGGTGGTGCACGCCTGTAATCCCAGCACTTTGGGAGGCTTAGACAGGAAAATCGCGAGTTCAAAGCGAGCCTCAGCAACGGTGAGGTGCTAAGCAACTCAGTGAGACCCTGTCTCTACATAAAACACAAAATAGGGCTGGGAATGTGGCTCAGTGGTAGAGTACCCCTGAGTTCAATCCCTGGTACCAAAAAAAAAAAAGTGGAAAAAAGAAAGCATTTATATATTGGAGTTACCTCTCTTCTTTGAACCCTTTCTGTAGCACCAGGAGGTAGGCAGGAATGGTATCCCACTTCTTCAAAGGTAATACACTTTAGCTTATGTACTTCACCCACTTTCAAAAGAGCAGGAATGCACTGAAGATACTTAATTTTAAAGATGTGTTTACTGAATCAATTTCTAAAATGGAGAGATTCTTTAGGATCTTATGCTTTATTTGCCTTTTTGTCCTAAAACAGCAATTATCTTTACAAAGTGTGTGTGTGTGTGCGCGCGCGCCTACATAGCTTCCTGGATTTCATAGTGTTGATTTTGGGGCATTTCTTCACCCTATTCAAAATAGAAAGACAAAGGTAATCATTCATGTCATTAGAAAATATCTTTATAGGGAAGGACATTAAGATGATTCCTTACATTGTGTATGGGGCTTTGTGGTTTTCCAAGCACTTCAGTACACATTTTCTTCTGGGTGCCTTACAGCATCCCTATGAGATGAGCAAGGCAGGGTGATTGTTATTTCTCTTCCAGAGCTGTAAGTGTAGCAGGTTCAGAGAGGTTCATTTTCGTAAAGCAATGATGGATGCAAACCTAGAACGTTTGACTCTGGGGTATTTGCTGCTTCACCACCCTGATGTGAGTGTTATGAAGTCATTCTTAGCAACTGCTACCCAGGTTATACAGAATTGCAACTTATTTTAAAAATGCTTATATTTTCCTTCTTCAAATAGATTGGTTAAAAACAGGTATAATTTGATGTTAACTTATTGCTTCCTAAGTATAAACAGCAGCGAATCTCTAGGACTTTCTGTTAAATCAGCATGTATTTTTCAAAAATCAAATGTCAAAGTATTTCCTGAAACTTGCTTTAATGAACAAGAGAGGTGAAGGAAAATTCCTTTTTTTTTTTTTTTTGGCATGAGGTAATTAATGAAACAGGATATGCAAACTTGCTATATGAATTTAAAGAGGAGCACTTGTACTGATGTAAAAACTGGATGGGTACATTACAGAGGGTTTCATGCTGGTAGAAATTTTAAGTGAAAGAAGTTCTCATTAAGAATATTAAGTATTTTTGGTTTGCATGAAAGGTTAATCTGTTTCATAAGTTGGATTCAAGAGGGTCTGTATCTCTATACACCAAGAAAACCCAGAAGCGTAACTCAAATATCTAGTTCTGATTGCAGAGTGCCTTTATCTTAGCGTCTGGGTGTGTCCTTAGAATACAGAACAGAGGAATGGAAGATGCTCTTGAGCTTCTTAATGACATGGAGTCTGCACTATGCTTGCTTGGAAGGTGGAAAGGATTGCATTTTGTTTGGCAAATGACTTTTGAGTCCCTTGGACGCATGGCACCAAATAACCCCAGTGCTGTGTTATTAGTGTCATATGCCAGAGTGTGGGTTAGATGACATGTGTTTTGGAAGCTGATTTCCTTCCTTTGCTGTACATGGTTTCTTTGGTGGCAATGTCTTAAAAAGCCTGCTTTAGAAGGAGGCAGCGTGTGTTTCTGTAGATGATCACTGATGACCCTCTTGACTCCTTAACTTTTCATCTTTGATGGTTTCCTTTAATTTCTACATCATCTGGTAATGATATTTGTGTGATTAAACTGTAGATATTGATCAACTTGTATTTTTCTCAGGATATTTAGCTATAGATTCTCTATGCTTATGGGAGTCCATGTACTGTCTACCTTTACCATGTAATATTTAGCCTCACCTTTACAAACATGGTTTAGAAATTATTTTAGTCAGCTTTTTATGTCACTGTGACCAAAAGAGCTGACAAGAACAATTAGAGAAGAAAAATTTATTTGGCTCATGGTTTCAGAGGTCTCAGTCCATAGATGGACAACTCTATTATTGCTCTGGGTCGGTGGTGAGGCAGAACATCATGGTAGAAGGGTATGGAGGAGGAAAACAGCTCAGGACATGGCAGTCAGGATGCAGAAGGAACTCCACTCACCACAGACAAAATAAAAACCCCAAAGTCAAGCACCAGAGACCTACCTCCTCCACCTCCACCCTACCTGTCTGGAGTTACCGCCCAGTTAATCCATATCAATGGATTAATGCACTGATTAGGTTAAGGCTCTTAGAACCCAATCATTTCTTCTCTAAACTTTCTTGCATTGTCTCACAAATTAGCTTTTGGGGAACATTTCATATCCAAGCCATACAGAAATGAAATCACTAATGTGGCAGATGAGGTGTAGCAAATGGACGATTCCCTTCTCTGAGTTTCTTACACCCTCAATTTTGTTTAATTAGCATTGACTTGCTCCATGTGTCTCTTGTGCTAGATATTGAGGTCCTAGAGGGCAGATGTCATGTATTAATCACCAAGGTGGTGCATGGCACGTAGTAGATGCTTATTGCTAAGTAGGTTTTAAGGTTTTAAGAAGCTGAGAAGGTGGGTTCCCTGCACAGAGAGATGGCTGTGAATGCGGCTGCTTTAGTGCATGCCAAACTTGCCTACTCAGAAGTCTGTGGCCACAGCTCCTCCCTTAGGGTGTCCACAGTCTATCTATAAAATGTCAGTGAGAGATCTTTGTGAGCTGAAACAATGTCCTCCCAAATCATGCTGATGAACTTCATGTGTAGAAAAGTTCTGCCATCTCCCACATTTGAGAAGTCCCTAGCACAGCTCTTCCTTCCTTCACATGTGTAGTGGGATAATCATGAATGGATCCTGGAAAGGATAAGCAGAAGAGCTAAGTAACTTACTGATTTTGGTAGATGGGAAGTTGTTTTATTTTTGAAAAGTAGATTGCTTATTGGATGGGCAAAATTATGTATATCCTTAAAATGGAATATGGTCCAGTAATAGGAAAGAGTAAATTACTGATATATGCTGCAATATAGACAAACCTTGAAAACATTATGCTAAGGGAAAGAAGCTGGTCACAAAAGACCACATATCATGTGATTCCATTTATATGGAAAGTCCACAGTAGACCATTCTATGAAGTCTATTGAGACAGAAAGTAGATTGGTGGTTCTGGCAGGGTTGGGGGGGATAGGGAGCGATTGCTAATGGGTATGGGTTTCTTTTTGGGATGCTGAAATGGTCTTAAATTACATTGTGGTGATAGTTGTACAGCTTTGTGAATACACGAGAAAAATGAACTTAGATTTTAAATGGGTGAATTTTATTGCATATCAATTATATCTTAATAAAACTGTTAGAAAAAAGTAGATTGTCCTTCAGTCTGCAGTTTTTGAAAGTTGCTTTAGGGAATCAAAATAGTATATATTACCGAATTTTTAACTCATCTTGATTTGTTTTGGGCAAAGAAGTCATGCATCCTTAACAATGATGAGCATGATTAAAGAAAAATTGATAATACAACCTGAACCACCAAAATTGAAATATATTTCCCCCTCACTTTATGCACAACCTTTTTAAGGAGCCTTAAAAGTTTATACTTCCTGAAATGTTGATTAGTGAGATATCTGATAAGAAATAACAGGGTACTGACAGTCCTGATTGTATAAATAGGCGTTTGGGATTGTGTTCATGGTTTGCTTGTCAGCACAAGAGAAATGTGTGATTATGTTGAATGATGGTTAATTTCCTTATCCACCCATTTTAAAAATAAAGATATACGGCTGCAAGACAGGTGCCCAGGGAAAAAAAGGAGATCTGCTTTGGTAACGAACTCTAGAGAGGAACTAGAAGGAACAAGCTCCTATTTAGGAGGTGGCATTTGAGTCCTGGCCCAGTGGCTGGTGCCTTACAAAAGATTTGTCATTTACTCCTGTTTTGGGTTTTAGTGTGGACAGGCTCTGGCTCCCTTCCTTCAAGGTCATTGTTCTACCTTTTCTGACTAATTTATTGTGTCAACAGAGTTAAAAGACCAGCCAGTGGATGTGCATTGAGGCAGGAGGGGAGCTGTGCTTTCTAGCTTTGCATGTGAACAGTTCATACACAAACAGTTCTCTTTGATTAAGTATCCGGTGAAACCAATTCACATGAACTCCAATTAAACTTTAATGAACAAGTGGGTGTATTAATATCAGCTGAGTAATGTAGGCAGCACAGATTCCAGTAAGTGACTCACTTCTCTGAGCAGCTCATTCCCCATGCACGGTTAGAGTTACTAGAAAGCTTCCAGCTATATTTGAGTGGATCTGGTCTGGGCCTTGTAATTCTAGCAATCCTCGGGGCTTGTTATTCATCGGGTGACAAAACCACAGTCATCCAGACCTCTGTTTTCAGAGCAAGGATTGGGGATGGGGAGACTTGTTCACATTGAACAATTGGGCCCTTTGTGGAACAATGACCATTTGGACTTCTATTTTCTCCATCTTCCTGGTTTTTTTTTTTTTTATTATTTTTAAGTGAGAGTTCTTTTTCTTTTTAAACCTAGCGAAAGTACAGGTGAAGGTGGAACACTCAGTTTTGAACTGAACTCAGTCTCCCAGAGCCTCCTTTCCATCTTCCTCTGCTCACCTGCCTCAAGTGTGTAAGTCTCAGTAGCTGCACTCTGAAACAGCAAGGTGTGCTTGGAATGATGAGCCATTTTGAGCATGGACCCTGTTCTGTCTAGAGATTGATGTCTGTACCTACTTCCTAGGAAAACTAATAAGACAATAAGTATAATACTCTTAGTTTCAGCCCTGGTATATAAGAAGTTCTCGTGTTAACTTGGACCAGTGTGGGATGGATGAGAAGGAGGATTTGGAGATGAATGGGGCTCAGTTCTTGTCAGTTCAGGAGCTCAGAGTCTCCTAGACATTGACTTAACAATATCTGTGTAATTACAGGGATGAAGACTAAAAGCTCGAAAGAGGTAACAAGCAGAGCAGTGAGGATTTCAGGAATGGAGAGATCCCAGAGGTTGGCTGCATATGAGAAGGCAGGGGATAGGGTGGGAACAGGTAAGGGTTTGGAAATGTAGTTTCAGACCAATCCATGAGCATGAGTGAAGGTAGAAGCACGGAGGTACCAGGGGTAAGGGAGTGAACATGCACTGTGGTTGGAGCACAGGGTGTGTCGGGGCTTGAGAGACTAATTGAAATTGAATGAGCCTCTGCCTTGGCTACCAAGCCTCATTCCCAGTTCCATTTGCTGTTCTGATGCCTCTTCTTTTGCACTTATTTAGAAACCAGCTGAAACAAATGCAGGAGCCAGTCAGATGGAGATAATGTCTAGGTCGTTAATGGGCTTTGGGTCTCTTAGCTCAGTGGGCTTGCTAACAGAGCATCCTGAATCAGTTTACCCTCTTTCTCTCTAATTACTCCTCTCCCACAAGGGACTGTGCCGTAAAATTCCCAGCCCTGAGGACCAGGGAGTATAAACTTCCAATAGTCAGGTAAATCCCCAAATCTGGGAAGAAGGGATTGAATTGCACATGCCCAGTTCCTTCTCTAAACTCAGTAATTGGGTAACGCACTATGGCCTCCCCTGTGGACAAGGGAGTAGAGGGAGGCCAACAGAACGGGAAAATGCGAGAGATGAAGGCGATGTTCTGCCAATGCCAGGCCCGTCCCCAATTCTATCCAAATCTCAACATAGTTTCTTTAGGGGAAAAAATGAGAGGCTGTAATGGGAGAATATGGCCAACTTGTGTAAGTGAGGACAGTTTTCCGATCAGGGAATGATGTAATTTAGTCTGCAGTTCAGTCTGGTTAATCTACTTATGCAACTCCAATTGAAGGACGCACTTAGATAATTCAGAGTTGAGTAAACAAATCTTGTGTAATGCCATCAAGGCCCATGGTGCAAGAATCAGCTGCTCTCAGAAGTAACAACCACCCCTCAGTGCCAAGCTTTGGACACAACTCGTGAATATCAGACTTTGTCTCCCTCCCAAATATCATTTTAGTTGATGTCACAGGATGAAGAAATCAAAGGGGAAAAGGCATAATTTCCACAGCTATACCATAGGTAGGAGTATCTAACTGAATAGATAAATGAGTTTTGGGATTTTGGAGAAAGCAGAAGGGACTTTTGCAGATTGAAAGTTGAACAGATTGATGGTGCAAATTATGAGCTATATGGTGTTTATGGAAAACAAAGGAATGCCTATTAGATTTTGAAAAATATGAGCCAATGGTTTAATTAGCAATTAGAGGTAACTATCCCTTTATTGAATTTAACTTTATTGAACATCTGCCTTACTCATTAATTAAAATCTGCTGTTCCATTTTACAGATGAGAAAACAGTGAACAAACTTAAAGATTACTTCCTCCATGCTGACTCTACCTCTTCCTCAGTGTGCGTTTGTCTCATTGAGTTGGGTTTTGTCGGCCAGCTTAATCCTTAGTTCCATGCTGGGGATTTCATCTCCAAGTAAAACAGAAGAATTTATTTATGGAGATTCACAAGGCCACTGAGTTGGACTTAGTTTTACATTCGAAGGAATCAAATAGATGTACTTAGTTAAGCTCTCTACTTTATTTTGGCTGAAGAGATTAGAAATTTAGTAGCCTAAATGATGGATTAGGATTGATGGATTGATGACACATTTCTTCTAATTTAGGATTTCTTCAGAGCCTAACATTGTTTGAACAATATTATTATAGGGGATAGGTCATCTGCTTTGTCCTGCCTATTGTCTTTCCTTCAAGATAATATATTGTGTGGATTAATTGATTGATTAGCCTTCCTGGGGTGAATACCCTTGCAGATCCTTTCCTTCAAACCCAAATGCCGCCTAAATTTCCCAGTGTGCCTCACTCGAGAGCTCTTTCATGGATCCTCTTTTTCTAGAAATCTTTAACTCATCATACTGTTTTCTTGGGGGCGGTTTTCTGTTTTCTTGTCCAGAGTGGACACCACTTTGCCATGCTGGTTGCTCTCTGTCCCTCATCTACCATGAACACAGGCCATTGGCCACTCGATCCTCTTAGGGATGCTAGCCTGGTCTTTCATGACTTTCTTTACCTTTGGTTCTCTAAGTGTCCATGCTGATGACCACACTGTTGATCACTAGTTCTCACTTAAGTTTGTGGATACAATTCAGTTAGGGAGGTGTTACTGGAATTTAGTTGTATCTCTTAATCTTTGGTATAGAGGAGTACAGGTACATATTGAAATCCTTCTCAGGATTTTGATAGGCAGTCTTTCTAAAAATCTATTGATATCAGTTTAGTGATGGTGTACAGTGCTTAGAGTGAAATCTTTTTCAAACGACTTGTAATGCATTGGTATCAGAAAGAGAAAGACACTCAGGGCCTGGAAAGAGTGAGAAGGTCAAAAAGAGGGTGTGGTCTCAGCTGGAGAGGAAGCTAGATGAGGTTGCTGGGAACTAAAGCTCAGAGTCCTGGCCATCTGCTTCTTTCATAACCCAGGTTCATTCCCATAATTACTATTTATCCCTCCCAGCAACATTTTCATTGTTCTTACATGTATCTACCATGAGTTCTGTTCTAGAAGTTTCCATGGGAAGAGGAGGCCAAGGGCAGGAGTTCTTAACTCAGCACACTGAAGGTGAGGCTCACGAAGCCTTATCTTATTCTATAGGCTTCAGCGTTGCCATCAAGACCACATTTCTCTTTTTGGCCCCAGGCCCTAAGCATGTGTAGCCCTTTTCTGTATAGATTCTCTGTACAATTAATCTGACTCCCACCTTTACTAATGCACTGTAGTTTGTCAAAATCAGTTAACTCTTTAGCAAAAATTTCAGAATAGATAGATGGGTGAGTTTGCTCACTGGCTGAAGGGGAAGAAGGCCAATTTTCCTTCCCCTACTGTTGGGCTCACCCTGGGCTTTTCTGTGCTTGCTGTGTGGAGACCTTGTTATTACTTTGCAGTCATATCTTCCTTATTTTAAAACTACAGAATCGATCTTACCCTCTTGCTGAGGAGCACAGCCTCAGTAAATTCTAATGGAAAAACCTGTCTGGTGAAGGGGACAGGAAAGCGTCACTGCAGTCCTGGTGAGTCATCCCGAGAGTAGCCTGATCTGAGCAGCTTGGCTTCCTCCATGCTGACTCTAACTCTCCCTCAGCATGTGGTTGTCTCAAGCAGCTTTTGAATCTTGGTCTCTGATTCCCTTTCTAGGTCAGACTATGTCTTTTTTAAACACTGAGTCTGGACCTCCTCTAGGTAGGTTGAACTGGTCTATTAGGAAAATAGGGTTTAGGAATTCATGAAAGTAGCAACAGTAAGAAAATTTGAAGTTCGTAAGCAGAGGTGAGATTCTAAGGGGCCCAGGGAGCAACATGTGCAGGTTTGGGTTGGAACTTGGGAGTGGGAGGGAAGTGAAACAGTTTTGGTGCCCTTTGAGAAAAAGCAAAGAATGAAACTCTTCCTCTGAGCAAAGTGAATGGACATTGTAAACAAGATAATAGGGAACCAGGAAACCTTGAGTCAGGCCTGCCTGTCTATGAGCTTGACTGCTCAGCCATCAATGGTGATCATCAACAAACCTGTCACTCTAAACTACTGAATGCATGTGGAAAACACTTTGCAAACAGGAAAGTATCTGTTTGTTATCTTAGCCAGGAAATTATCTATTCCCTAAAATAAAATAAAAAAATTCTTTTTCAACTACAAGATATGTAGACTCATTAGAAAGTTAAAATGCACAAAAGTATGAAGAAAATTAAAAGTCATGAGTTCATCATTCAGAGACACTGCTGTTCAAGTTAAAATATGCAACTATCTTTTTAAAGGAGAGTCATGTTTCATGCATTTATTTGGTTTTGTTTTTCTCATACATCGTCTTGTTTTAAACATTCTTCCATGTCACGGGACATTTTTTCAAAATATAAATTGTAATCGTTGTGTAAAATTACATTTTATATCTACATGCATTGTAATATATTTGCTGTTTTCACTATTGATCAATAGCTGCTTACAAGAAGGGAATTTGCTTTTTTTTTTTTGGTAACAGTAGAGGAATTTGAAGTATTTTATTCATCTTAAATTACTATGTATTAGGCTAGAGTATAGATCTTTAGTTAAGATCTCAAAGTAAAGTTACATGTATAGAGTTGTTAACTTAGAGACAATTTTGACCATAGCAAAGCATTAGCTCCAGTCATCTTAATTAATATAACATTACTTAGAGAAATACTGAAAAATTATTTAGTCTCATGAATATGCTATATTAGATAAGTTGCCTTATGCTTTCTGGAAGAATTTTTATTTTCTGTTTTTAGAAGGATGACTAGATTTGTTTTGCTCAGTGGGTTTATTTTCTGTTGCTGGGCATATATGTAATTCTATAGTTACACATTTTTGAATGTGATGATATAATGATGAAGAGAGACTTTCAAATTTTTTTTCTTTTAAATGAAAATTTAAGGGGGGAATAGAGAGGATTTTCTAGTATTTTAGACTTTGGATTGATCTGTCCTATCTTTCTGCATTTCTGTATATCTGCTTAACATGTTGTCTTCCACATTTGCCTGAGTTCCATTCTTCTGTTTGTCTATACCTACCTGTCTATATGGCTATCCATCCTCCAGCCTGTCCATCCAGATAGGTGCCTAACCATCTCTGGCCATCCTTGCTTACCTCTGTCATCTCTTGTCTACCTTCATTTGTCACCCATGTGTGTTCATTCACCTATCCAAAACTACACAAGTGTGTGTTAACCATCTGTATTTTAGAGTGAATGGAGATGATTTTGGTGGGAGCTTATGAATTTCTTTGTTGCATTTTACTTTGAGGAATACAGGGACCTAAGCTTATGAGAACTAAAAGGTGAAAATGAATAAAACTCAGCCATTTTTATTCCAATTCAAAATCAGGAGGGAAATTCAAAACTGACCTTATTACCCTTTTTATGGTGCTCACCAGCATGTTCTTAATGTAATGCATTTTGGCGAATATTTTTCAGCTAATAATTTGCTGGCCACCAGTCACCAGAACACAGAATAATGAAAAGAATTTTCTTGAGCTTAGACTAAGAAAAAGTCAAAGATTTACAAATTCTTTGTCCCAAAAATTGTTGAGTTAAGAAAAACATCGTGACATTTTCAGAGAGGTTAGGTACATGAGAGAGAAGGTCTTTTTGTGGTGTGGGGGAGCTGTGTAGAACTTGGTATTGGACGCAATAGAAGGAAAGGAACCAACCATTACTGAAAGCCAATTTTCTCCTAAGTCTGAGAAAGGTGCTTTGTACTTTATCTGTTTTAATTCTCCAGTCAACCTTGCAATGTAATTCTTACTCCTTTTCATAGATAAGAAGCAGAGACCCAGAGACGGTAAATGCTTTGCCTAACTTTACGTGGCACAGCTTTTGTGGAAAAGAGATTTGCTTGACTCTAAAGCAGTCATTCTCTGTAGTAAACCCCACAGGAATCCTTCGGACTTGTAAAACCTTAGCTGTGTATTAGCTCTCCACTTGATATTTTATAGTAATGCACCTTCCAAAGAGGAGCCGGCAAATAGCATAGTTTTCATCCTTTTCTTGGGAGATGAGAGAGTTTTCATATAGATGTGATAAAGAAAAGAACTTTGGGATACCAAAAGAAGTTTGAATTTATAAACATCACTTTGGCATTTGGCAGAATGGGACTTTCCTCGTATATCGCTGTGTGTTTGTCTTTAACGAGCATCTCATGAGTCAACCTGACCCAAGACACAAAGGTCTCCTCTACAAGATACATTATAGGAAGGTAAACAATTCAATGAAATACAGTCACCCTCCCCAAACATTAATACTCTCCAGAAAGCCAGGAAAGACAGTTATTGTAATATATTGTGCCAGCCCAGCTGTTACAATTACAAATGAGCCTGAAATAGTAATGACTTTGGAAATCACAGCAAATTTCTTTAGTTCTTAACTTTTCCAAAGGTTTGAAAGCTTACTCCCTCCCTTTTTATCATGCTAAACTGTAGCTTTGCTAAAAACATTCTATTTTGGGTGGGAATTCATTCTGGCATAATTAAGAATGAGGAGGGAAATGGGCAAGAGAGGTTCTGTCATAGGACTTGCATGATTTTTATTCTTACTTTCAATCTTTATTTTTTCTTTTAAGCATCTAACTGCCTACTGTATACCCTGCACTGTGCTATGTGGGAGGAGCATACTAGAGAAGGGATCAGCAAACTTCTTCTGTAAAGGACCAGATGCTTAAATATTTTAGCTTTTATTGTCCATATGATCTCTGCCGCAACAACTTGCTCTGTTATCAGACAATACATAAAAGGCTCAATTTTGCCATAGACAGCGTGTAAGCAACTGAGCATGGATATGTTCCAATAAAATTCCATTTACAAAAATGTGCAGTGAGTTGGATTTGGCTGGTGTGCTGCAGTTTGCAGCACTTGTACAGGAATGTCCATGATAATAGTGGACTTCGTCTTATTCTTTGCAGCACTTGGCATGTGATAGGTGCCTGATAAATATATGTTGAATGAATGAACTAAAAACTGAGTGAGTGAATCGTACCCCTTCTCTAAGAGCTTATAGTCTATTAGGGGATCTAGAAAATACATGCATATAATTTATATATTTTAAGAAATATGAAGGATTGTGGGTTGTAGCAGGAGTAGAGTGTGGAGGATAGGGGAATCCAGTGGTATTTGAATTGGATCCTGAAAGATAGGTAAGTATATGTTACCAGGAAGAGATAGAAGAAGCACATTTCAGGCAGAAGAGATACACAAGAGGGAACAAAGGCATGAGATTTATGGTGAATAATGAATAGATCAGATACTCTCTGATAGGAGGTCCCTGGTTCGCCTGATCTTCAAAATCACCAGCTATTAAAAATACATTCCCCGTGCCCTCCCAGGAGATTGAGATTTTGTAAGGCAAGTTTGGGCAATAATAATTTACAAAATAAATATTTGAAGAGGAGAACGACTTCAGAAGGATATATTGGAACCATTTGAAATGGGAAATAGGGTTCTCACTTTTCTCATCAATAGAACCAATGTCAACTAATGGTAACGGGATCTATGGTTACCCTGTTCTTTCAGTGCCATAGAATGGAAGGGGAGCCCTGGGAGAAATCCACCCTTACCTGTCAGCCTTCTTATGTCCTCTGTTGATAGTGTAGCAGTAATACAGCCTTTATGATGAAATGGCATGCAATTAGTCTGTAAATTATAGTTGTGCAGATCATAATGAAAATATCCAATTCTTAGTTGCTACTGGATTTATTGCTTTTGAATCTCTTTGTTGGCAAACATCTAAGAAGGCAAGTGGATTCAGATGACACAACAGAAAATCCGCATTCTTTTGATGTAACCCCAGTTCAGAGGGTAGTTTACCAGTGGCCATTGGGAGGGCTGTATAGTCTAAGTCTCCTTTTTAGTGATGAGGGAATATTAAAGCCGACAAGGTAGACTGTCAGTTACTTGTGTTCTGTCACCCAATTATTGGCAGAACTAGGAGTATAATGCAAATGTTAAATTATTCAATTCAGTTTTTTTTTTTAGAGTACCATACCACATTTATTAATAAAGTCCCTAATTTACATAATCCCTCTCTCCTTTGAATCTTATAGCCACTTGACCATGCCATCTCTAACTGCATATCATAAAGTTGTATTTTAATGTCTTCTCCTGGACCTGTAACCCACTCTTACCCCAAATAAAGGCTGAGCTCTGTTTCCCTGGAGAGCTTAACATATTTCCTGGCACCTAGCATGTGTTCAGCAAATAATTGTAGACTTGAAATATCTTGAACATCTTTTCTTTTCTCATGTGTTTTGACTCAAGTTCCTTTGCAGTTATATTGTCAAAAAAGTCAAGCTCTTCCAAATTGCTGAAATACAAAGATGCTTTCTCTTAAACTTCCTTTAAAAAAAAATAGTTGAATTCCCCATTTTGACTGAGACCTTTCTTAACAGCTCTTCTGATAGTTAAATGTCAGCAACATCAAAAGAAGAAATGTCAGTAAATTATCCAAGAAATGAATTGTGTATTTATTTGAGGAGAAATATTTTAATTGACCACTTAAAGATTATAGCAAAATACCAAGAAATTTCATAGCTTGCACATTTCTCTCCATCACCAGAACTTTTTTTTCCTCCCTCAGGGAACTTAGCTTTTATTTCTCTTCCTTTAGGACTATTTATATGCCTTTGTCTCTCCCAATAGATGTTGAATTCTTTGAAGTTCAAGTACTGAAAAAAAAAAATTAAAACTCTGCATTCCCACAATGAATTTCCCTGGCTCTGAAATTACTTCATACTAAGTATACATTTATGTGAAGAAATATTATTAGAAAATGGTCAATCTTACCTTGAGCTTATCCTTATTTTGCAGCCTTCCACTCAGCAACCCTTTTACTGAGCAGCTGAGTTTGCACCATTCTTCATGCTCAGCATGGCTGGTGGTAGTAGCTTGGAGTGGGGACATCAAGGTGACTGGAACGTAGCTGTTTCTCTCAGCAAATGTTGCAGTTTGGTGGAAATAGTGACATACAACACATAAAAATAATGTGATATAGAAATCTGAACAAGGTACCAACAACCTATATTAGAATGTGGAGGCAGTTCATTCTGGCAGAGTGAGGAGGCTTCAGCAAGGAGTTAGTATTTGAGATGAGCCTTATTATGCCCTGTCTTCCATTTTAGCCACTGGTTTTGATCTTTCCCAACATAATACACACAATCACTGGCTCACACACACACCAAGTAATGCTTTTTCTTTCTGTAATCAGTTCATCTATAAATGTAAGAAAGAGTAGAGCTGTCTTTATGCAGGATAAAAGAACCCAGGAACAGGTTTTCCAGTGTAATCTGAAAATATCTCAAAGTCTGAAAGGCACAGCTGCATGATATTATTGGATAGAGGTCTTGTATGAACAGAGTATCTTGGCCAGGGGGAGGCATATAGTATTTTAAATGAATATTGGTCTTTACTAAGCATTTTTCTGTCTACCCATCATTGTTGTCCACTCTGGTGCAATTACATTATATAGCTCTCTGGATGGCGGGAGCATGGCATTATGAAAAGAGTTTCAGCTTTGGAGTCAGACAGTTCTTTTTCTTCATCTGACTTTATTGTTCATTGTGTGTGTGACTGAAGGCTGTTGCTTATCCATGTCAAGCTTTAGTTTCCTCATCCTTGAAAATGGTGATAATGGAAAGTACCTCACAGAATTGTGGGATTGAAAGAGCTGGTGTTTGCAAAGCTCCCCATTCAGTATCCAGGACATGTTCGGTCATTTGCCTACAGAGCCAGGAAAGTCTTCTTGAAACACAAAGCCCTTTATCCATCTTAACCTTTTCTCACTTGAGAACCTTGGGTACAGGAAACATTTTATTTTTCTCTTCACTCTTTTTTCTCTTCAGATAATAGTGCAAGCGTTCAGATAACATTCAGCTGGTTCTTGGCCACACTATGAGCTCATGTTTGGGGACAGAGCTGCAGGGCATCCTCTCCAAGAGAGGTGGATGCCACCT
This sequence comes from Geosciurus inauris, assembly GCA_004024805.1. Classification (NCBI taxonomy): domain Eukaryota; kingdom Metazoa; phylum Chordata; class Mammalia; order Rodentia; family Sciuridae; genus Geosciurus; species Geosciurus inauris. The sequence goes on along the minus strand of PVHX01009707.1, from coordinate 26,552 downwards.
GGGCATGCCAGTTATAGCTACATGGGATGTGTTGTTGCCACACTTTGTGTAAAACCTTTGGTTTTTAAAATTGTGGCAGACCATTCGAGTATTTGAAAAATGCTATGAGAGATACTTATGCATGAAAGGGAAAGATGCAGTTTATATTCTCATTTAGTAGCATTACCTTTGGTTCAGACATATAGTTAAAAGTCCACACTGCAGGGCAAACAGAACCCACCTGAGGATCAGACTTGCCTTATAGCTCTTCCCTTTCTGTCTGCTGTGCATATTTTTAAATGTGAACATTAACTGTGGCATGGCACTATGATAAGAATACTAAATTGAATGACTAAGCATTGATGTTATACTCCTGGATGGCCACAAATGAGTCTTTTCTATGTGCTAGGCATTCTTCTGCACTTTATATATGTCATTTAATTCTCACAATAGTCCACACAGGTATCCATTACTGTTATTACCCCATTTTACAGATAAGAACACTGAAGCTAAGAGAGAGTATCTAGAGAATATCTACTTTGGAACTCAAACATGGGTATTTTTTGAGAGTTCCAAATGTATGGTTAGAGCTGGAATCATGTGGAAAACATCTGTTTCCCTCCTACACACATTTCAGACAGCCCCTATCACCTATCTACTGTATTTTATTTTCTTTAAAGAATGTATTGTTTCCTGCAAATTCTGCATGCACTTCCCTGTTTGTGAATTTTCTACATTCAGCCTGGAAAGGAAGCTCCATGAGTGCAGGGGCTTAATCGTTTTTAGTTCTTTGCTGTATCCTCACCTTCTACATCAGTACCTGCACATACAGTTCTTAGAACATTCATTTGAATGAATAATAGGTTCTTCACCACCAGGTGCTTACCATCTACTGAGGAAGACACACTAGATAGCTGGTAACTGTGATGTTCAACGTGACTATTAACTATGGAGTTCTGCTGATTATCTTTTGGATGTTGTTAGAATAAATTGTCTGGATATGCGTTGAATGGACTGTGGGCTACTTTTGGTCACCTGCTGTATTATACTGGATTCATTCTGTGCCTCTGTGTGTGTGTAATTTTGGTAATAGGTGCCATGCTCATTCCCTCTGATTAGCCACAGTTTTTCCGTGAGACTGCTAGGGATGACAAGTGGGGCATTTTAAGGTTTTTTTCTCAAATATTAATCCATAGAATTCAGGACTGAGGTAGAGCTTTAGTCAGTCTACAGGGAACTCAGATATTCTCTTCTTTCTAGGAAAGCCACCTTGTCAGTCACTTTGTCCCCACCATCTACAGAAGTAGTAGTCAACCAAAACATGGTAGATCACTTTCCTGTAACTGTGTACTGTGGGCTATGAGAGGGGGAAGGCAGGTTGTGATCAGGTGGAAGAATACCTGTGACTCTGCCTCTTGCCCCCATACTTGAGAAAATGGGAGTACACGTGACAATGTCACAGCAATAGCTTTGAAAGAGCACTGGTCTCTAAAGAAAAGCAAATCATTTGGTGCTTGAGGACTTTAACCATTACTGGTAACAAATTGTTTGCAACCCATCTGACAATGATGGGCGTTGGTGATGATGAACATACTCGACCACCGATATGGCCCTGGCATCAAACAACTGAAAACCAACCTCCATCCAAACAGTGGTGCCACTGAGTGTGTGCCGACTGTCACTATCGCTGATAGAGTCACAGTGTGTCATGATGAAGCAGCTAAGAGCCATTGCTGTAGGAGACCAACAGGAATCCAGGCTGCGCTCTATAGGCAAAGTGGAGAGTGAAAGGAACCCTCGCTGAGGAATGATAAAACTTGGATTGAGGACCAGCCCATGTGCGTATTGCTGGGGGTACCTGAGCAAATCGCTTGCTCTTTCTGAACTTAAGTTTCTTCAGATACATGGTGAAGCAGAGTAAATTTTGCCACATCTACTTCAAAAGCTTGATAGGATGATTAAGTATCTACAAGAGAGCTTTCAAGACAAGCCCCCACAACCAAAGTAAAGATCATGGTGAAGGTGATGCTGACGGTGATGATTTTTCTCTTGTGGACTGATCACTGATTTTTCTGTTTAAATTTAGCCAAAAAGGATGGTTGAGGGGTCATTGGCAGAAAGAGGTGATAAGCAAAAGAAAGACTTGCCTTTCTTCTGTGCTTGTCCAGAAAATTTATGTCCTGGGGATTCCAAAGATAAAATTTGTGCAATCTCTTTCATGGTTGAGATTTTGTGTAACCCTATAAACTGGGTCTAAATGGCCGCATGCCTGTATAATTTTTGTGAAACATACCATGTGCAAGATAGCCCGGTTGTTTTGAAAATGGACTGATTTTGACAAAGGGGAAAGATTGGGATTCGTTTACTGTAAATTGCAAGTAAGAAACAACAGAAAGTTAAATATTAGAAGAACTTGGCTATCGCCAAACCACACACTTTCACATCAGTAAGACATGGAGTTCTGATCTGAGTGAAATGTGAAACTTCTTGCAGACCACAGAGAGTAAAAAGGAGTACTTTTGTTTCATTATTAATACCATTGTCCTTATTTCTTTAAATGAGAATTGGTAGCAGCCATAACAATCTTTCTCAGGGACCAAAAACAAAAGAAAGAAAAATAAAACAAAACAAATAAACACACAAAACCCTCACCATAGCACCAACCAGCACTCCGAGGATGTGATGCCTATAACTTTCTCTTGTAAGTCACTGGATTCTAGAGGAAGGGGCTCCATATGTTTGGTAGGGGAGAGTTTCATTAAAGTTTTCTTCCCTCCTTTTCTGGAAGATGGCAGAGGTGGCCTTTCTGTCTACTGCAAGAAGGATCATTTTGTCCTCTCATGTCAGTGAAAATGTACAGCAGGTGATGTGTATTCTGATTCTTCGTGTTCACAGGCTGGGCGTGGTGGTGCGAGTCTGTAATCCCAGCAGTTTAGGAGGCTGGGGTAGGAGGATCACGAGTGCAAAGCCAGCCTCAGCAACTTAGTGAGGTCTTAAGCAACTCAGTGAGACCCTCTCTCTAAATAAAATACACAAAAGGGCAGGAATTGTGGCTCAGTGGTTGAGTGCTCTTGGGTTCAATCCCTGCTACCAAAAAAAAAAAGGAGAGACAGGGATTGGTGTGCTGTACCTGTATGACTGCATATATGTTGTGATTCTATACAACTTACAACTAGAGAATTGATATGTTATCCTTTATGTACAATGAATCAATTTACACTGTTAACATGTAAGCCTAAATAAAAGAAAATTAAAAAAAAAAAGTAAATTTAAAAAATGAGTAGCCAACTGGGTGTGATGGTATACAAATATAATCTCAGCAACTTGGGAGGCTGAGGTGGGAAGATGCTAAGATGGAGACCAGCCTTACCAACTTCACATGACTCAGTAGTTAGGTAGGTGCTCCTGGGTTCAATCTCTGTCTCAGAATTTTTAAATAGGGCTTGGGGTGTTGCTCAGTGGTAGAATACTCTATCTGCAGTACCCCCCCCAAAAATTTAAAAAAATTAAAAATTAAAAATAAAAAAAAGAGTAGCTGGTGTAATTGAGGTAAAGGTGCCCATTCCTTGTGACACATGAAATGTGGTGAAAAGTTGTTGGGATGGGAGTCAGTGGATTTGAATATCTATGCCTTCATCCAGCCACTGAACTACACAGGGCCTCCACTTATTTCTGTAGCATAGATGCTCGTCAGCCACCTTTGGCCTGAATTTAGGAACTAGAGTAGGTTGCAACCCCTGGCATCTAGGTTGTGCCCATTCTGATAACATGTTCAGTGGTAGAGTCGGAAGGTTACAGGCCATTGCCTGGCTGCCCTGCTCCGAGTGTCTCATTCTCATTGATGTGATATTTGTACAGACTTTCTTTTTCTTTCTTCTTTTAGTGCCAGGGATTAAACCCAGGAGCGCCTAACTACTGAGTCACATCCCATCCCCAACCCCCCACTTTTAATTTTTAAAAAATTGAGACAGGTTGTCACTAAGTTGTTTAGGGCCTTACTAAATTGCTGAGGCTGGCCTCAAACCAGCAGCCACCTGAGTCACTGGGATTATAGGTGTGTGCCACCACAGTTGGGTTGTGTAGCCTTTCTTTAAAGAAAACAAAGTTAATTTGAATTAGCCACACAGAATTATTATACAAAATTCAAAAGAATACAAAGACCATAAATCTGTCCCTTACCCTCTCTGCTTCTTTCACCTAGTAGCAAACACCATTATCAATACCTTACATACCCTTTCAGAAATGTGGAATGTGATATATATATGTCTATGCTAATATAATTTCTTTAAATTTAGTATATACAAAATATTTATACAAAGAGAAGAAAATTACACACATCACTTTGTATCTTCTTTATGTAATCATATAATCTAGATGATCATTTCAGTATCACTCTCTTATGTCTGATGTCTTGTAGTCCTGTTGCCCCCCACCCATTATATACCCAGCCTTATTTATTTATTTTCTAAATTTTTAGACAGATCTCACTGTGTTACTGAGAGTAGGCTTGAACTTGCAATCCTCCTGCCTCAGCCTCCTGAGTCTCTGTAGGATTACAAGTCCTACGAGGTTGTTTTGTAGTTTTAATTTGCATTTCTGTTACTGTAAGTGATTTTTTTTTTTTGTACTGGAGATTGAACTCAGGGGCACTCGACCACTGAGCCACATCCCCAGCCCTATTTTGTGTTTTATGTAGAGACAGGGTCTCACTGAGTTGCTTAGTGCATCGCCGTTGCTGAGGCTGGCTTTGAACTCGCGATTCTCCTGTCTCAGCCTCCCTATGTGCTGGGATTACAGGCTTACACCACCGCGCCCTGCTTAAAAGTGATTTTTAAAGTTATTTTAATTCCTTGTGTAATGCTTTTTGCAAATTGCCTTTTTCTCCATTTTCTACTGCATTGTTGGAATTTTGCCTATTGATTTATTATAGTTAAGAAATTTAGGGGTCTAGTATGCATAAGGCTCTGTATTTGACCTCCAGCACCACACACACACACAAAAAGTTCAATTAACTTTAGTCTGTGATAAGGGTTGTAATATCTCATGGTTGTGCATTTATCTTTTTTTCTTGCTGACTAAAAGTTTCATATATTCAATTCACCTTTTTTTAAATTTGTAAGATTGTTACATATTATTAATTTATTAGTTCATTTTAGTTCTACATAATATTAGGTTTCATTTTGACTTAATTCCGCAAGCATGGAATATAATTTGCTCCTCTCTCCCTTCCCTCCTTCCTCCCCCATTTCCTCTACTCTGCTTTTCTTCTATTTATTTATAGTTTTTAGAAAATTAGCGCCTTGTAGATATACATAAAGGTGAGCTTCACTGTGGCATATTCAAATATGTGCATATGAAAATTTGTTAACATTCATTCCATTGTTCTTCCCTTTTCTTGGCTCTCCTCCCTCCCCCTCAGTTCTCTCTCTCTATTCCACTGATCTCTCTTCTACTTCCACGGACACTCCCCCATTTCTTCCTTCCTTTCTTTCTTCCTTGATATTGTGGTTTGGGATATTATGTGACACTTAGGAATACCTTCCCTACTTTTTGATTATTAAAAAAAAACTTTCAAATTCACTTGTAGTAATTTCACCCTTTCTCTCCCTCTCTCCCTCTCTCTCCTTCTCTCCCTCCCCCTCCCCCTCTGTCCTGTGGTTCATTGAAATTTTACAATTTTATTTTGTTAAAGAAATGTGAGGTAGGAATCTCTTTTGTTTTCATATCTCCCTTTACAAATATTCTATATTGAAGAGTCCTCCTTTTCTACCTTTATTGTAAGTTGAATTCATTAGTACTTAAATATTAATACTTTAGTACTTAGGCGTTTGCACCTAGTTTTGGGCTTTCTGTTTCATTCATCTGTCCCTTCATGTACCATTATCTATTTCTTATAAATTTTTGGCTTTTAGTGCTTGTAGATTTTCCCATGAACTTTAGAATGAACTTGTTTATTTTTTTAAAATTGATGCATTATAATTACACATAACAGTGGGATTTATTATGCCATTTCATATATGCATATAACAGAATTTGATCAATCTCATTTGAACTTGTCTATTTCTAAAACCAATGTTCTGTTGGCATTTTTATGGGAATTGTTCTAACTTTATTCATTAACATTATGTGCTATGCACTATGTATTTTAACATGTTAATTATCTTTCCATTTGTTGAAGTCTTTTTTTTTTTTTTTGAGTACTTCTGGGGACGGCACCCAGGACCTTACACATGAGCTCTACCACTGAGCTACATCCCTTTCTCTGAAATTATCTTTTTTTCTGTCCTCAAGAACATTTATATAGATTATGTATGTTTCTTACATGTTTATTTTTCTAAATATTTTCTGTTGTCTCTAGTTGAAATTATTTCTTACACCATTCAGTTGTGTGTGTGTGTGTGTGTGTGTATGTAGTGTCTTGAATTTAGTATATTGATTTTCTACTCAGCCACTGAATTGAATTCTCTCATTATTAGGATAAATTTTAAATAGACTCCTTTGAGTTTCTAGTTAAATCATTTGCCAATATCTTAAATTTTTCTTTTTTCTTTTTATAATTCAGCTTTCTTCTGAAGGTATTACTTTCTTGATAAGAGAATATTAAATAACAAAAGGACATTTCCTTTTGTTTCTGACTTTGATGGGAATGCTTATTAATTGTTGGCTTTTGGTTTGAGATAGATATTTTTGTGTGTTTGTTTTTGGTACTGGAGATTGAACTCAGGGCACTCGATTGCTGAGCCACATCCCCAGCCCAATTTTTTGTGTTTTATGTAGAGACAGGGTCTCACTGAGTTGCTTAGCGCCTTGCCGTTGCTGAGGCTGGCTTTGAACTCACAATTCTCCTGTCTCAGCCTCCCAAAGTGCTGGGATTACAGGTTTGCGCTATTGCGCCCGGCTGAGGTAGATATTGTATTAATAAATATCCATATTTATTTCGAGGATGCTTTAAATGTTTAAAATTGAGATGTTTTTAGACACTATTATCCATTCTAAAAAAAGTATACTTTTTCTTTTGTTCTGTAAATTTGGTGTAATAGGTAAATAACAATTTCAAACATGGTATCAGTAAAATGTGTTATACAAGTAAAAACTACACTGAGATTCTATCTCACCCCAGTCAGAATGTCAGTTATCAAGAATATAAGCAACAATAAATGTTGGTGAGGATATGGGGGAAGTTCACTTATACATTGCTGGTGGGACTGCAAATTGGTACAACCACTCTGGAAAGCAGTATGGAGATTCCTCAGAAAACTTGGAATGGAACCACCATTTGACCCAGTTATCCCACTCCTAGGTTTATACCCAAAGGACTTAAAATCAGCGTATTACAGTGATTCAGCCACATCAGTGTTTATAGCAGCTCAATTAACAATAGCCAAGCTATGGAACCAATCTAGGTGCCCTACAACAAACAGATAAATTGATAAAGAAAATGTGGTATATATACACAATAGAATATTACTCAGCCACAAAGAAGAATGAAATTATGGCATTTGCTAGTATATACATGGAACTGGAGAATGTCATGCTAAGTGAAATAAGCCAGGCCCCAAAAAACAAAGGCAGAATGTTCTCTCTGATATGTGGATGCTAACCCACAACAAGGGAGGGGAAGATTAGAAGTTCATTGGACTAGGGGAGGAGGTATGGGCAAAAGAATGATAGTAGAATGAATTGGAATTAATACTTTATATACATGTATGATTGCATGACCTGTGTAACTCTCCATCATGTACAACCAGGAGAATGCAAAGTACTCCATTTATGTATGATGTGTCAAAATGCATTCTACTGTTATGTATAAATAATTAGAACAAATTAAAAAAATTAAAAAAAGTTTATTAGATGAGATTAAAGGGAATAAAGGGAAGGGAGGGAGGTTGGGAATAGGAAAGACAGTAGAATGAATTGGACATATCTTTCCTATCTGCATATGTGAATACACAACTAGTGTAATTGCACATCATGTACAACTACAATCATGGAATCCTAATTGGAACAAGTTATACTTATTCTATGTATATATAATATTTCAAAATATACTATCATGTAAAAAATTTAAAAATATATAAAATTATTATATTTTTCATTTTGATGGAACCTAGAAGTCAATAATTAATGATTTTCCCATCAACTCTCATAAATGAGTGGATGTGAAAATTCTCTGGGTAGTATGTATTTATTAGCATTATGTTATGCGTACATCATAAATGAAATAATGAGGGAGCCCTTCTGTTTATTTAATTTTGGAAATAGTTTGGCTAGCATTTATACAATCTATTCTTTAAAATATGGTAGGATTTCCCTGTGAAACTGACTTGCCCTGGTGCTTTTTATGTCTCTTCTGTGGCCACCTTTGATAAAATTGTTAAGAAAGTCGCCCATTTCAAATTCATTTGCACAGAGTTAAATACTTTATTTTAGTTCCTCTGCATTTATGGTTATTTTCACCTTATATGCAATTTTATTGTTTCGTGCTGTATTTCTCTATCCTCTTTTTGATTGGTTCAGCAGGAGTTTATTATTTGCTTTAAAAACAAGTAGATATTGAATTTATTTGTTGGCTCTTTCATTTTGTAATTCTTTATTTCCTCTTTAAATCTTCAGTAATACCATTTGCTTTGCCTGTGTTTGTTTTGTTTATTATTGTTTGAACTTGACTCCCAATGCATATATTTTTATTTCTACTTTTAATTCATATGAATAGGCTCCTGTGAGAGTGCATGGAAACTTCTTGTTCTTTTCCCTAGTTCATCCTATGCCTTTCTTCACCTGTACCCCTTGTAATAGCCTATGTAAGAAACTGGTTTAAAAAAAAAGGAAAAATATTTTTGTATGAATAAATAAACTCCATGGAATATTGTGGAACCTGAGGCTGGTTCCCTCCCATCATTCTCCATTGTCCTGCCTTTTCTGAATGTGGAGGCATAAGATAATAATAGACATGCTTCCCATTACACTTTTAGGGCATGGTATTAACAGATTGATTTTTAAATTCCACTAATTTTTGTTAAATCAGATAAACCTGGCTGATATTTCCAAAAGAATAACCCATGGGAAAACAACATTTCAGTAGAATCAGAATGTTAGAACTGACAGCATAGTGGAGATCATCTGATGCTCATGATTTTGATGACCTCGAACACTTTAGCTAAATGTTGCAGAGAGGCCCAGGTCCAGCATGGAAGATGATACGGACAGACCTGTGCATGTGGAGGGGACCATGCAGAGCCAGGAGAAGCCTAAAATTTTGCTGCTGGCCACTTTTCATCTTGACCTTTTCTCCTGTCTCATTAGAAAACAGTTTTAGTTCAAAAACTCAATTTTCAGATGAGAGCAAAAAAAAAAGAAAATGCAAAGAAGGCAAATGATTCATTCAAAGACACTGATGAGTTAGAGATGTAACGTGGGACTACCATTCCTGCTTTCTGTGTCTGCAGCCAGTGCTATTTCCGGGGTCCCAGGGAGCCTCCTGTACCTTGCTCTAGCATGCGTTTTTAGATGGACTTGATATTTGATTACCTCCCTTGGCAGGCCCAACAATCCTTGTGAAGGCACAGACTGTGTATTTGCTGATCCCTGAGGAGAAAGCTGTGATTTAGGCTCTGAGGTCTAAGAATTGCAGACTTCCTTTCTGGTCTCCCGATGAAACTGCTAATCTGGGTGCCAATGGTGTTTCTTCCACACGGACACCTGCCCACACAGCATGATTAGAAATTATAATGATGACGACGATGAGTCTTCCAGGACACCCACGTTCTTTGCAAGATATTTCTGCTAATCGTCTCTACCAGAATCAGTAGCAGAAGTCTCTCTTTCTGCATGTTTCTCTCCCTAAGTCTACTAAAAATGCAGGTATAATTCAGGTGCCGATTAACGATTTGTCTCGCCATTATGGATGTGTCATTTTTCATGCAGGGGATTCTAGAGCTTTGGATACATGATGCAATGAAATGCATGTTGCAACAGGTATGAGGAGATGTGGTTCCAGCAGTGCCAAACATTTCCTGTGAGGCCTTGACAGAGGTTACTTCCCATCTCTGCCACGTGGCTTCTCCTTCTGTTAAATGGGCATCATTTCTGTGGGTCTTAATTTATTGGTCTTGTGCAAATCCAAATGAGGTAATGCACAAGGAATGCTTCGTTTGCACCATAAATTAAAAGGATTGTTATTAAAGTTATTTTTGCATTAGTGTTATCTTAGCTCATTAAAGTGATATTTAGTGTGGTACAATCCAGCAGTCAGTGCAGGAATGAGGGTTGGGAAAGCATATTGTGTGAATCCAATGTCAGGGAAGGTCAGGGCAGGTTAAGTACCAAAGTCATACCCAAAATGCTATATTAATGTGCTCTTCATGGGATCGCTGTCTTGAACTGGGAAAACAATGAAGCCACGAGGGAGGGCGGTACACAGAGAGTAAAGAGGGCCTCAGGGACTGAAAGTCTCAATGGAGAAGTAAAGGAGGTGGGAGAACAGGAGGCTCCAGTGAGGGCATGTGCTAGTGGAGTAATGATCTGTAGGCAACAAGCAGCAATTAGAAAAATGCCAGCACTGTCTTTGGACTTGCATATCTGGAGTGTGGGAGGACAGGCAGACACACACAGGAAGGCTGTAGGGAAAACAGCATCCTCAGGGTAGAGCCTTCTCCAAGAAAACTCTCCCCGTGCCCTCCAAGGAGGGCTGAGCCAGTTCCTAAGCTGCTTCTGGCCAGGAAGATCCTTCTCATTTGTCTGTCTTTGCATCCCTGGTATTTACATAGTACTTTGCTCGCAGTACTATTTTTTGAAATCATTTTGGGCCTGACTTTTATATTTAAGGTCTGAGTACCTCAAGGAATGTTCAGGAGGGTTGCTGATAGGAAGGAGCTAACTTGGATGATTCCATTTCTTTTTTTGGTTCACCATTTCCTCATCTGAAAAGTTGGGCTCCATGACATGGTTTCTATGACACTCAGTACCTTCACTGAAGGGAAAACATTTTTCTAAAACTAGTATTAAAAAAAAAAAAGATGTGGTGAATATGTAGATATTTTTGTTACAGTGCTGTGGGTTCAGGAATGAAATAGAATGTTCCCTAATGTTTAGTAGAAGACTTCAACTTGTAGACTCAGCTGGGATGATTTTAGCTCTTATTCTACCTACCCACCTTGCCATGTGTGGAAAACGGTTGGAATTTGTTTTTGCTTATTCTGTGGTCTTTGGGTGATTTGGTGAGTCAGATAAACTGAGTTGAGGAAAAACTGAATTCTGATGGAAAAATCTGAAAAAGTAAAACTCCCATGATTCTTTGAAAAGGATTTCTCCCAGGTTAGGTTACTTAGCTTCCCAAACTCTCAGGATGGGTTTTAAGAAGTCCAGGCACACTGACTCTCCACAAACCCATCACCCTGTCTTTCCTTCTCAGGAGCACAGAGGGAGGCCTTCTTTTGTTCAGTAAAACAGGGCCAATGCCAACTTTGAAACTTTCAAATAAGGTTTAGGAAGATGATTCTTTATATAATGCCCATCCAAATATAAAATTAAAAATTTCGATGATTAGTAGAAATGATGATTTTTTTTTTTTAGTCACCAATTTCTTTTTTGGCAAGGTGGGCCTTTTGCAGGATTTTGTTTTATGTTATTAAAAAAGATTGTTTAATTCAGCTAATTTCCTGTTTCCAGTGAGCCCTTTTTTTGGGGGGGGGGGGAACAAAAAACAACCCAATCAAGTGCATTTGAAATGCTTTCAATTTGTTATAAGAGCAACAAAACCTGCCATGTCATTTATATAATGTCTTCTATTGTAGTTCAGTGTCATCAACTCTTTTCATGATGGAGTTTTGGTTTGGCTGGAAGTAGTGTGAGGGTGTTCATCCCCCAGGAATGTTCATCTGTTGATGCTGGGAGTTACAAACATAGTACAGAGATTTCCTGTATACTCTCACTCAGCTTCCACTTATCTTACCTAACCAAAGTATGCTTATCAAAACTAAGAAAATGGCACTGCTATAACATGACTAATGAATCTATTCAACAACCCCCCCCCCCATTTTTTCAATTTGCCTTTTTTCTGTTCCAGCATTCAATTCAGGATACTACTTTGCACTTAGTAATCACATCTCCTTAGTTTCCTCCTGACTGTGACTTTCCCCGTTTTTTATGACCTTGACACTTCCAAAATGTCATCAGATATATATTTTTTTGGACCAGAGATTGAACTCAGGGGCACTCAACCATTGAGCCACATCCCCACCTCTATTTTGTGTTTTCTGTAGAGACAGTGTCTCACTGAGTTGCTTAGCACCTCGCCGTTGCTGAGTCTGGCTTTGAACTCGTGATTCTCCTGTCTCAGGCTTCCAAAGTGCTGGGATTACAGGCATGCGCCACCGTACCTGGCTATGATGATGATATATTTTGCAGCATGTTTCTCAGTTCGAGTGTATAATGCTTTCTTATGGTTAGGCTGGGGTTGTAGCTTTCTGGGAACACTACCACAGAGGTGAACTGAAGTGCCTTTCTCAAGGATTCATATCATTGAATGCATGAGTTCAACATGAATTATGTTATGCTAACCTTGATGGTGGCCAGGTTTTTGTTTTATGTTTTAGAGGAAGACCAGTTATCTGGAACTATTAATACTCTGAAACCTTTGCAACTTACTGAATAGTCTTCAAATTTCTAACTTTATTATGAGGGAGAGCCCAAACTCCCAAAATGTATGGGTCTCACACTTCAATTAGGAAATATGGTTAGAATCTGTGGACTGTGTTGGGGCTTGCTGTACCCTGCCCTACATTCTCAGTCCGGGCCCACCTGAGGGACGAGTTGTGTCTCAGTGCTGAGCTTGTGCATGCTTACCCAGCACACAGCACAGGGACTGGCATCTGCCTCAGAAACCCAATTGTTAAAGGAAAGGAGGACACTAAAAAAAGGAAGGAGGAGTGAGAGTGGACTCCACCCATCCTTCACACCGACTTCTGGCAGTGATCCTAATGAATGTCAACCATTTACCCATCAGGCAAAATTCTCGAGACAGGACAAAGTGATGAAATGTGGTAGAGAGAGTGCTTTTTTTTTTATCTGATAAGGACACAGAATTTTCCTTACCCATGCACCCAAACCAGAAGGTTGGAAAGGAGAGGGTTTCTCAGCTCTCTCTCTCTCTTTTTTCTTCAGTAGCTTCATGCATTGATGCATTGTACATTTGTTGAGTTTTTCCTATTCTGTGCTATTCTCAGAGGATGCACAGAAGGGTTGGTTGGCAAGAGGAAGTTTTGGTGACTAGAGCTAGAAAAGGAACCTCGTTTCAAGCCACAAAAGGTTTGATGGTTGAATCTCAAGTCCTAAATGAGATGGTATTAATGAAAGGGTATTCCAGTAGGTCCAGTGGGCAGGCTGCTACTGTGTTGAGGATAATTCTTGGTTTTGCTCATCCTTACCTATGGGATGGAGCCATTTCCCCCTCTGGCATTTGCCTTCACGGTGTCCTATAATTTCTTGGTTCTGAGGTGTAGCATTAAGAGAAACTCTGCAATATTGGGAGCATGAGTCTGCCTGGGGGAGTACCTGCATTTTGTTAACTATTGTAAAATTTGTCTCCAACAAATGTTTTGCTCTGTTCACAGCCTGGAAGGTGAAGGTGGAGAAGTGGTTGGTGATGTGCTGTTCGGTATGATAGTACCAGCCATAAATAGCTATTGAGCATTTGAAATATGGCTAGTGCCACGTGTTGAAAGGATAATATTTTGGATATATTTATAAAATAAATTTCTTTTTACTATCTTTTAAAGTGTGGCTACTAGAAAATTTAAAATTGCATATGTGGTTCGTATTATATTTCTATTGGACTGAGCTGGGTTAGAGTCTGGGAAGAATATGGAGCATAGTAAATTGACCTTGTGTTCTCCTCTTAGTTCTAATAATATTGGCATTAAAAGGAAAAGCTTCAACAGCCATAATTTTCATTAAAAAATAGTCTGATTCAGAAGAATTGGCTCATTTCATATTATTGCTTGGACTGGAGATGAATCTGACATTTGGTATTTTCATAATTGAGAACATAACTTGCTGACTTTAAAAAAAATCACAACATTTTGTGCTTGGCCTTAGGTACTAGATTTTGAGCTCTTTTTTTTTTTTTTTTAAATATTTTTTTAGTTGTAGATGGACACAATATCTTTATGTTATTTATTTTTATGTGGTGCTGAGGATCGAACCCAGTGCCTCATGCATGCGAGGCAAGCGCTCTACCACTGAGCCACAATCCCAGCCCCGATTTTGAGCTCTTTGAAAATAGGGATTGTGTCTTTTTCTACCATCCATTTTCTCCCAGACCACACACATGCGTATAGAAAGTGGTTAACTAGCATTTGTTGAAAAGCAAGAAACTTTTAAAAAAGAAAAAAAATTGAGACGCTACCCTTTATTGTTTATTGTTGGAGGAGAGAAATCCACCCTTATAAGGCAACTCATTTTCTAAAGACAGCCACCAAAAATAGAGAACATTGAGCTAAGTGTTTATTTACTTCTTGATTTAATTACCATTCTCATCAGGTGTGCCTGTCAGCTCAGCTTATGATAAAGAATCTTTGGAAATGCTTAACCTCACACCCCTTCTGGGTAAGGGAGACAAGAAAAGATACTGCTTACATACATTAATCTTCACCTTGCTCAGATATTATATCTTAAAGCCTCCAGACTGGATTCTTCTTCTTTTTCCTATTATTTGATCCTTTTCAACATCTATCTATATGAGGATGTGGGAATAGTAATGAAAGGGCAAGTTTAATCTTGGGCTGTATTAACTGTTCCTTTAATTATTTTATTTTATTAAACTTTGTAATGAGCTAGGCACTCTGTGAACACATGGCTTATAGGCTCTCAATCTTCCATTAGGTAACTGCCTTGGTTCTTCCTTCTCCAATGACCTGGAGCTGGATGTGAGTGCAGATTTTGTGTGATGTTATTTGGTCAGAGCAAATTGAAGAGCCTCTGTGATTCCAGAATAGTCAGGTTCAGACTCACAGTGATCTCTGAGATCATCTATAACTCATGTCATTTTGGTCAGGGGCAACCCTCAGAGAATCCACCACAACTTTATGCTTGTCTGTTCCTATTCATATACAGCCTCACTTCCAGGTAATATTTGAAGCTTTGGTTCTCCTATTGAACTGAAGGGAAGATTGTGAGTGCTCCCAGAAGTGTACAGGGTACCTGTGTAATGGCAAAAGACAGTGCTGGTCTCAGAGTCAGAAGACCTGTGTTCACTTCCTGGATGTGCTGTTTTCTAGTTGTATGACTGTAGACAAGTACTTCCTTTCCACTGAGCATTTATTTCTCCATCTGGCCAATGTGGACAATATCTGCCTTATAGAGTTGTCATCTATTAATGTATGTAGGGTACCTACCTTAGTGCCCAGTATTTGGTCTTCATAAATACTAAATGAATAGGTTCTTTCACATATGTCTGGTTTTTCTGGTGATGGGCCCATATCTCTCCTGTCTTCACTTCAGAACTAGAGGAGAAGGGCATTGGAGTGATTGTGTGGTAAAATCCACTTTAATTCTAGCTGTGAGAAAAAGAGCAGTGAAAATGTGGTAAGCAATTGCTTCTAAAAAGCTTGGTCTAAAAGCACTTGATGGATTTGTACTGGCTTCCCGGTAGACTCATCTCTGTACTGTCCACATAGCACAATTAATAGTTATTACTCGAGAAGGAACAAATTTAAAAAAAAAGAAGAAGAAGAAGAAGAAGAGAGCAGGTATAAAAACATCCTTTCATCTTCCTGAGATGGTCCCCTTAGTCAGGTCTGTGGAGCCGTACCTGTGAATCATCTTGGGAAAGCACACTGTGGGTGACTAGAAGGAAGATCTTGTGGCTCATTTCTTACCCACTTCCTGGGCTGGGGAAATGTCTAAGCTCATCTTTCTTATCCGCTGATGCTTTGTCAATATCTATTACCGTTCCCCGTGCATCTTCACAACGAGGGCCTCTTTCTCACATTCTCACGCCAAACACATTGCTAGTGTAGAGAGCTGGTTACTTTCTGGCTGAAAACTTGCAAAGGAGAAACTGAATAAAATCACAGGTAAACATGGCGCTATGGAAAAGCACCGTACTAGGAGTACAGAGATGCGAGTCTGAGCATGGGCACAGTGAATGGCCACAAAGCGCTCAAGCCGGGTTTGTTTTCTGTGGGTACAAAATGAGTCGTCGTTCTGCTGTAGAATGACTGGCCTTCTCACCTTCACTTCACTCCCATGTTCCTAGACTGTATGGATAAAGCTTTGACAGTTGTAGTCTTGAAGCCTACATTAGAAGGGGACCCTGACATTAAGGATGAGTGCCCCAAGTGAGTATCTTATTCTCCTACAACTTCTTAAACAGAATGTGAGAGAAGATTATGGAATTTGGGGTCCATTGCTGGGTTCGAATCCAGTTGAAGCAGAAGTGTTTCTGGGTGAGCTGCATAATGTCTCTGAGCATCAGCCTGTCATTTGTTACATGAAATAAAATAAGTTTATTGTCAGATTTGAAGATGGCACATGTTGTAATGTGCCTGGCAGAGAACAAGCTCTCCGATAAATGACTACTGTGGTCCTTATTGTTATTATCTGTAACCATAATTATTTTCCCTGGCCCTATGGGTAGGCAGTGACTATGTGAAATATTGATTAATATTAGATAGAAACTAGGAAGTTCTATATAGTGAACAATGTCATTAAGGAAAGCTCAGAATCAATACCACCATCCTTTTTATTTCCACTTATAGATTGTTTGTCTTCAAGTATTAGGTTGTTTCTTTTATGCTCTTTCTTGAATTTTCTCTTTTTTCCTGTATTCTACTTATTACCCTAAGCCAAACTCTGTCCTCTGGCTCTAATTGTGTTGCTGCCTCCAGACTCTTCTGGAGCCCTGATTCTCAAGGTGTGGTTCACAGAGCAGCAGTATCACCTGGGTGCTTGCCTGAAGCACTGTATCCTACACCCTGCCCATATCTGCTGAGTCATGGGTCTATTCTCTGTGGTGTTATGGAGCTTCTGTCCACTGATTTTGCCATCTTTATGCTCTTTATGCTCTCATCTTTATGCTCCATCTTTATGCTCAAGAGTACATGCTTGACCTGTCTGTGTGTGTGTGTGTGTGTATATATGTGTTTTCCTTCCAGAATATTCCCTGATTCCAATTGCTCTTGCTCCTCTTTTGCATCTACCTCAATCCAAATTGCAGTTCATTACCTTGACTCTGGTCTCCATATTTTTACACTTTCCCCTTGTGACCCTTTTCTACACTACATGAAAAGATCTAAAATTCTTGATTGGATCACATCAAGCACACACTTTCCCCACCCCCAGTCACAGAGAGGCTTCTGTGGTGTCTGGAAACATAAGATCTTTCTGTGGCCTGCAAAGCCCTATGAGATGGGTTATCTCATACTCTCATCACTTTACTTATTTGGTAAGCTATAGACACACTGGTCTACCTTTGGCCCAGGGTATAAACCAAGTTTGTCCCCACTTGACCTACCTCTGATTTTATACAACACTGGGTCGGAAGCATGATGTAAGAATTAGCCCAGATGTTGTATTGTTAGATATCTTTCTAATCTTTGACTAAAGTAGCACACCCTCCAGCATTTCCTCCCATGATCTTGTTTTATATTCTGTCTAGTAATAAAATTTTTCTGGATGCATGATTTCTATACATTGTAAATTGTTTTGGTGAGAGATAGCTTAGTTTTAAAAACAATGGTGAAGATTTTCTGAGTGCCTGCTACATGCTGGGCACTGCGTATTGTAAATGAAATGATTTACTGGATCATTTCATTTTGATTATTTCTTTCTCTTAATGGATTATTTGTCTTTCTGTTTTCCTCTTAGGATGCTAGCTCCTTGAGGGATGACTTTTGCATCTCTATCAGTAACCTGTAGAATATCTTTGCTCAGGAAGTGTTTGTTAAGGAAATGATGGGCTCCTAGAAGGTTATCATTTGGAAGCATGACTATATGAAAAGAAAGAACAAAGAGTTCTCTCTCATGTTTTATTCCAGATATGTTTCTGGAGAACATACCTTCACATTTTCTTATCTTTCATCTAGGAGACAGAATCAGGTATTGGAATCTGATTTAGGATTTGTTCTAGTGGCCCTGGGAATAGATGTAGATCCTGGGATTTATCCGACCATGCTGGGAGAGAGTTTTTTGAGTGGCAACTTAATGAGGACAAATCTTTTCTAAAGCCTGAAGTTTGGCGTTTGGCGTGGTTGGAAATACCAGGCCTTGCGACTTTTACGTTCTTTGTGCGCACATCGGTAATGTGCGTATGTGAACCTTTTATTATTATGGACTCAGCCGGCAGTAACCATGGTGAGTAGACCTATCACACAGCATTTTTCTGAGTCAGTTTAAAATGCTGACAATTAAATATACCGTACTCTTTTAAGCAATCCATCAGTCTCCCTTGTTGTCATGGTGACCAGAGTATATTTAGAAATGTGACAAGTACACTGAGTTCAATTGCACTTTTGCCAAAACATAGTTTTGCAGCTAAAATTGAATTTCCTGATTGAAGATCCAAGTGCTGTTAAGGGGGCATGATGGTTTCTATACATTATGCTGGAAGTATAACTTACATCATTCTATTAAATCAGCCATTAAAGTCTTATCATGCTAGGAAGGTATTGCTACTTTGAAGTGGTTATACTTAAAGTTGATGAAATAGAGTGAAATAAAGGGGCATTCTGCTTTTTCCATTAAAAGTAAAATTGGGCCTCGCCAATATAATTAATGATTAACTCAATATATTTATAAAGAAATTGTAGGTAAGTGTTCATATGTCTGCTCCTCAGGATATATTTCCAATTCAAAGGAATTTTTCAAGGGACTTCTTTCTTCTGTCAAGGGACTTCTTCCTTCTGTCCTGCTTGTAATCTATTCTTAGTAATAGGAGAACATCCTTTTTTCTTTTGCTCTGACCTCGGATTGACAAGCATCCTTATTTTTCCCCAACTTCATTCCTTTTAGATTTTTTTTTCTTGTTATTTTTGCTTGAGACAGGGCCTTGCTTAGTTACTGAAGCTGGCCTTGAACTTGAGATCCTCCTGCCTCAACCTCCTGAGGGCCTTGGATTACAGGCTTGTACCAGCACACTCCACTTTTTTTCCTTCTGGAGTTTAAGTGAGATAAAAAAGATAGAATGAATATGACTTTTTGCCCAAAGGAAAAAAAATCTTCTCTTGTCTAATCAGGAACTTGGTTTGAATCCTCACTTCCTCGTCATCCTCTGCCTTGTCAACACAGTGCTGAGAACGATGCTGGGTCTGAACTGCTTGTCCATTTGGTCACATAAAGTTTAGGAACTTGCATAGTTGCTGGGTCATGTTTACAACTGTGATTTCATTCCTGGCCCTAGACTGATTGTTCTGCCCGTGAGGTGAGAAGCCAACACTCCTGGGTAATTTTCCTTCTCTTTTGTCATCTAACTAAATGAATTGGCAACTGAGATAGATTTTGAGCTTCTGAGAACGTACAATTAGACAGCCTTTATTTTGCCTTGAACATGGACTTTTCTGGGGGGTAAGAAACATCATAGTTACAGTGACAGTGGTTAAGGATTTACTGAGTGCTTAATAAATTATTTCATCGGATCTACACAATTTCTTATGAAATAGTTTCACTGTCATTCTCATTTTACATTAAAGAAACAGGCTCAGAGAGATTTTGCATCTTCATCAAGAGTATATCCTAAGTAGTAATTCTGATACAGGTACCTTATTAACCACTGCCTACCCTGTGGAAGGCACCAGTGAATTTTTTTTTTCTTTTTTAACTAATGCATGATCTACTCATGGCAAAGTCATACAGATGTTTCAGTGTTTCCAGAGGCTCTCTGGAGTGATGGTTCCATAATGATGAACAGGTAGCAGGATCTGAAAGTAGAGCTGAGCTACTCTATCTTTCCTATTGGTTTTAGAGCTAAAAGAGGTTAGTGATGGGCAGGGAGCGGGCAGAAGTCCCATCTAGCCCAATGGTTGCATCTCAAGAGCACTTTAGTTTCCTGAAAATGAGTTTTACTTATTTATAACTAATGATATATACCACATTAGAACGTAAAAGTAGAAATCCAAGATACTTTAATGAAAAATATCTGTATATGAAAATATCTGTATATTTTAAAAACAAAATCAGTGAGAAAAGTGATATGTGGATTCTACATTTAATGAGTTGGGATATGTATTTTTGATTCAAGTTTATAAAGAAATCCAGCTTTGCCTAATTTTCTGGTTAGAAAAAAAAGGAATAAGAGAGGTAATTGTGGGTTTTCTTTTTAGATGTGATACCAAAACTTGATGGTTTTGACAATTACTAAAAAAAAATTTGTAACTTATAAAGGTTAATTCCAGTGTGAAATCTGAAGTCACATTGAATCTCTGTTGTGTTTAATCCAGTGGTCTAATTTTCACTTTGATTGGCTCTCCTCTTTTGATTTTGTAACATTGTGCATTGATCATTTGGAAAATGAGGGTTCACTGAGTTTACAGATCTTTCATACACTGATCTATTTTATTCTATAATGAAGAAGTAATTTTCATTAATTTTACCTTCAATTTCATCAAGAAGGTATTTGTGGTATTAGAAAGATGTTTAGTACACCTTAAAATATATGAAGTTTTCAAAATTCTAATTTTCACTTTAAAACTTGAATTTTACTGTTGGCAACAAGTCCTGTTAGTTGTTTTCTTCTAAATGATAGGCTTTCATGAAGTTTAAACAACTATAATTTGTTAGTCATTGTTTCAAGTAAAATGATGTTCCCTGGAAAGATTGGTTAGTTAGCAGCTCTCGAATCCAGAATTTCTTGGAAATAACAATTGTAGTTTGATATTTAGCAGAGGTACTTCATGGGTACTTTCCATTTCCTCAGACAGAATATTAAGAAGATTTGCATTCAAAGGTAGATATTTAATACTGTTAATATTTTTAAATTTTGTTCCTTCTTTTTAGTTATGCATGACAGTAGAATATATTTTGACGTTATATATACATGGAGTATAACTGTTAATATTTTTCAGTGCATTGGGCCTGTTTAAGTGAAACTGGCTGTCTGTCCAGCTTTACTGTTTGTGTCCTGTTGTGAGAAATACAATGACTACCACTTCAGTTTGGTGCCGCTGCCTTGATTCATATCAAAGCTCCAACAGTTTTACCCCCAATTGTCTTTGCACCATTGGCAAAAATTTTAGTCAATACAGTGTGAAAGCCTCATTGCATCTTAGTGTTATGATAAAAATAGTTTTGAACTTATAGATTTCTGGAAAGGTCTTGGGGACCCGACATATATGTGGATCACACATTAGAAGCCACTGATAGAATCCAGGCTCTTTTGGGTTTGTTTTATTTTTCAATTGAGACATAGGATTGTACAAATTTAGGGGACACATTGTGATATTTTGACACATGTATAATGTGTAATGATCGAATCAGGATAATTAGTATGCCTGTCATCTCAAACATTTATCTTCTCTTTGGGGTGAAGCATTCAAAATCCTTTCTTCTAGCTACTTTAAAATATATAACAAGCACATCATTATTGACTGTACTCACCCTACTGTACAAGAGCTTACCAGCAGGCTGGGGCTGTAACTCAGTGGTAGAACACTTGCTTAGCATGTGTGAGACACTGGGTTCAATCCTCAGTACCACATACGAATAAATAAATTAAATAAAGGCATTCTGTCCATCTACAACTACAATTTTTTTAAAAGAGCTTACCAGCACTTATTTCTCTTAACTACTATAACTTTGTACCTATTGACCGAACTCTGCAGCTTCTCCCCTCTCTACTGCCTCCAACCTCTGGTAACTACTGCTCTACTCACTATGTTTATGAGATCTACTTTTTAAAGTTCCATGTAAGAGTGGGTGATATAATGTAGTATTTGTCTTTCTGTCCCTGACTTATTTTACTCAACATAGGTTCACTCAGGTTGTCATCAATGAAAAGATTTTATGGCTATATCCATTGTGGATATAGACCATATTTTCATTATATATTCACATGTTGTAGTGGGATATGTGCATACACACACACTTACACACATACAAAACACACTTTGGGATATTATTCACCTTTAAAAAGGATGAAAATCCTGACACTTGCCACAATATGGTTGGAGCTGGAGGACATTATGCTAAGTGAAATAAGCATGGAAGAGAAAAATACTGCACAATCTTACTTTCATGTGGAGTCTAAATAGTCAATCTTTTAATGGCAGAGAATAGGATGGTGGTGTTCAGGGGCTGGGGGAAAGGGCAATGGGAAGATGTACAGCATAGAATAAGTGATAGTTAAATTACTGAATATGTGAAGTTTGATAACAGATCTTAAATCTCCCCACTGTGTGCATACACACAACATGAAATTATGTGATTTGCATGTATGAATAAGGCATAATAAATCCTACTTACGTATAATTATAGTGCACCAAAAAAAAAGATGGTAATTACGTAGAAGTGATCAATGCACAATATACCTATATCAAAACGTCAGGTCATATACAATAAATATGTGTAACTTTTCTATGCCAATAATATCTCAATAAAGATGTTAAAATTGATTAAAAAATCTAGTCTTTTATTGTACAGGAGAGGAGAGTGGAAGGAGACCTGCTTAGGTGGCGGCATGAGTTAGTGACAAAGCTGGGCAAGAACCCAGTTATTAGTGAGTTCCTCTTTTTATTAATTTATTTAATCTTTTTTGATTCTTGTTTCAGTTTCAGTTTCAGGAATTTCAAGGTAAATATTACCTAAACTATTCCTTCCGTCCTTCCTGGTACTTGGGGACTGAACCCAAGGGTGCTTAACCACTGAGCCACATCCTCAGCACTTTTTTACATTTTATTTTGAGACAGGGTCTTGCTGAGTTGCTTAGGGCCTCACTAGGTTACTGAAGTTGGCTTTGAACTTGCAATCCTCCTGTCTTAACCTCCTGAGCCACTGGGGTTGTAGGCATGCGCCACGACACCTAGTGTCCAAACTTCTTTCTTCAAGATGGTGAAGACAAATATACAGTCATATTGACTGATTTAGGATTAATTCTATTTTTTTTCCAACTATTGCACGCTTTGCCAAATTCCCTACTCTTCACTCACTCTACCCTTTTCTGCCTTGCTGTGGTAACCAGTGCTGTGTCTAAATAGAACAAACATTTTCTTTGCCAAGATTGAGAGGAAAGCGACAGGATCCAGTGACTCCTTGTTCATTTTTTGGATAAATCTCAGGTTTTATCTGTGAGAAAGAAAAAACCCACGAGTTTGAGTCCAAGGTACCATTTTTCACCTAGATTAAATTAGTTAAAATAATAGGAAAGAAAATTATGCACACCATGATCATTTTCATATTCCTACATGTTATTTCACTGGACACCCCCTCCATTATTCTCTTCCCCCTTCCTCTTTCTCACTCCCTCTTTCCCTATTCTTCAGGAAGGAGTTGGCCCAATAAAAATTTCTCTTTCCTTTTCTTTTGATCATGGTTAATATTTTGGGGTGATCTGTTTTCTTTAGTAAAACTAGTCAGACTCTGAAATTGTAATGAAGAAGGCTGAGAAAGGCAATAGAATTGGACCCGGATGCCATATGTTCCCTTTAATGCCTCTCTTCCATTTTAGAGTGGCATTTTAAGGGAACTGGGGTTGTAGGTGCCTCTGTATATGAACATTTATGAGTTAATCTGGTAAAGTGTTTCACACCTTGACTGTATTGTTCTCTTATTTTCAAACAAATTGAATATTCTTATGCAATAAGAATATTGCATTTTCCCCATTTTCCCCTTCTTTTCACCAAGCTTTGGCTTGTCTTCTCTACCTGTGACCTTTTTGAGTCAGACTTTATTAGCTTCTTCCTGATTCTTCATCCGCCTCTTTCTTTGCTCCCTCAAGGAACCCATTTAACCTTGAGTTTACCCTTGTGAATAGGGGTTCTAGTCTTGGAACTCCAGTGACTCTTTTTACAAAGTTGATGTTTCCTGCCCTGGTTGGTTTCCGCAAACCATTTTGTCATCATCTTCGTTCTCTTTTAGGTGTAGTCTTTTCTATCTCTGTATTAGTCTAGTGGTAGCTGACAGAACTCTTCAAATGTGTTTCCAGTCTTGTTTAGGCTTCCGAAGGTTGGGGCTGTCTCACGCTTAGTGAATCATAGAAGCCCCGAGGAGGTGTTGAATGAATTTTTACCCAGCGTTCTTTTCTTTGGAGGGCATCCTTCAGATTTTTAAGTAGAGATCTGAGCTGTTGTCTCTCCCCCACTACTGTGCTGCTAAACTCTGAAACACAGAATACCAATGCCCATCTTTTTTCTGCAGACTCCCTCCCACTGCCAGATATCACATGTGCCTTGTCTGACAGATGGCTGTTTGGCCTCAACTTGAACACTTCCAGCTCTCTGTGAGGCAGTTTGTTCTACTGCTGGACAGCTTCATTTAAAAATTTGTTCTTTGTATGGCCCTGAAACTGAATTTTCCATCATTTCAACCTCACTGTTTCTAATACTGCATATTTTGGAAGAGTACATTATGGCTCACACATGAGATGTCCTCAGATACTTCAAGAGAACATGTATTCCCCCATCTGCTTTCTTTCCTCCTTTATTTAGATTTGGTCTTGCTACCCACATCTTATGAAAAACAATGGATGGTCATAATATTTGTGCTTTCCCCATTTCTACATTATTTTCTGGATTTTTATCATGCCATCCAATGCTTTGGACCTCCTCCAAAACCATTTCCTTTTTCTGATCGCATAATGAAACAGTAAGAAAGTCTGGGTCTAAAAAGCTGGGTTATGATTTTTAGTACTGCACTTATTAGACCTGTGTGAAGTTGATGAGGTCAGTTCATCTTGCTAAGCCTCAGTTTCCCCAGATTCAAAGTGGATATAATAATGACTTCCAAGAATATTTTTAAGGATAGATATATGTAGATTGCTTAACCCAGTTACTGAAACATAATATGGTTAGTAAAATTATTTTTTAAAATTTATTTTTAATTTTTTGAGTGCAGTTTATTTTCTTTTTTAACAACTTTGTGTATATTTAAAGTATACCACATGATGAGATGCATGTGTAGTAAGATGGTTACTATAGAGGGACAAATTAAGGTATCCATCATCTCACAGTCATCTATTTTTACCTCTTGTGACAAAAACAATTACAATCTACCTGTTTATCAAAAATACATAGTATACCATTATTAACTATAGTCCAGGTTTTACATTTCAACTTGTTATGATTTGCTACTTTGTATCTTTTGAGCTACAGCTGCCTATTTCCTACCTGCACTCTCTCCTTTCCAAATCTGATAATCACTATAAATATTACTTATCTAGATGAACATTTTTTCCTTGGTGTATTCAGTGATTCCCTCCCTTCCTTCCTTCATCTATATACGTGTAGTTGATGCTTAAAATTCATTATTTCAAGAGTCTCCCTGCTCTTTCCCTCCCTTTCTGGATTTTATTAACACATTCTTGTAAAAATCCTCATGATCTCTAAATTTGTTTCCCTTTTATTTGTATCTAGAACTTAAACATGATTTTCTTGGTAGATACCATTTTCCTCTGCATGAATTTTCTAAACTGCTCAGGTCTTTCTGACTTTCTGACACCCCTGAAGGGTTAATGGTTGGCTCATTGCAGGTTCTTACACTCTTCACTGAATAGCTTACCTAATAAATTTTGGAATAATTTAGTTGTATATTTTTTAAAAATTAAATGTTCAATTAATTTCAGTTCAACAAACATTTACTAAGCACATCTCATCAGGTATGCATTAGTCTAGGTGTTATAGGAGGTACATGGAATGCCAGTTTTTTTCTCTCATTCCATCAACTTTTTAAAGTATCTGCTAAAGGACTAAATTCTGAATTTGAGGTTATGATTCAAGAACCTGTTAATTAAGGCACCTCTCTTAAAGATGCATGATCAACTAAAGGTGATAAAGCAATGCGGTAATTTTAGTGGTCTTTGTGTACAGATGGATATTGGTGGTCTTAAGAAAGTTGCTTCATTAAACATTTTTTGATCTGGAAAATCCAAAAATGACTGAGATTGAAGAGTAATAACTAAGTTGAACTCACCTTGACACAGTAACTGCCAAACTGGTCACTCAAAAGTAACACCTGGAAAATCTCCACATCAGGGGAGACCCTTATGGTTGAGTAGGGTCTCAAAGTCTATAAGAAAGATAAGAATCACACTGAGGTTTGGCTATGTTTTCTTATAGGCTATTTTTGTGAGAAACAACCTCTAAATTGTGTTTGTTACTCTCAGCCAACCCCATCCATTGCATGCATCCAAAATCTCCCATTCTTCTGCTCAGGAGCCTTAGGATCAGCAGAATAACTCAAAGGTAGGTATGGTAGTAGTATGGCCTCACTCTTTGGACCCAGTTATTACATTAATGAATATTCTTTATTTCCAAGAAGGAATACAAACATAAATGCATAAAAATAATCTCACGATGCTAGGACTCATTACAATGTATTTGTCATATATTTCTTGTAAAAAGTGTAGTGGTTGAGGGTTTCCTAAATATCTT
>PVHX01009706.1:0-74612 GCA_004024805.1 Geosciurus inauris | reverse complement strand
TTGTTTGTTTACGAATAGAGCAGTGGAACAGTTTACTTCTTTTTACCTAGACCTACAACAGCAATACACATAAATAAATTCTACTGTCTTTTGTCTTTATTTGGGGTGGGAGGGAGGGGAAAGAGAGAAACAGGGTGAGAGAGGGCAGAGAACCGGTGACCTACTTTTATTCAAACGGGAAGTACTGTTATTCTTTAGCTCAAACGGGAAGTACTGTTATTCTTTAGCAGGTTCACCTGAAGGGACATCTTGCATTTTAACAGCATCCAGGACTATTCTGTTGAATTTTGAAATGAGAAAATTTTTGTTCCTTTTGACATATAATGCACACTGGCATTAGGTCAATGGGTCTGGTGTGTTTGTAAGGTGAAAAGGTAGAGGTGGCTGCATGTGTTCCAGCTGGCCCAGACTCACCAACCAATGGCTTGGCAATGGAGGAAGTGGATGGATTCAGAGGACTCATCACAGGAACAGTGACCAGAGACTTGCAAGGGGAGCAGGATGAGAGAAGATGAGGGATGAGGGCAGGCCAGTGCTTCAGATATCCATAATGCCTGACATTTTAAAGATGGATATGATATGTATTTACTGGATTGAAAACATTTTAAAAATGAAAAGAAAACAATGTCTGGATCTCCATTGTACCCTAGTGACCCCTTTGTCTAAAATATCTGTTAGGTTTTTTGGGTTTTCACCGTTTGTTTGGTATGTAAGCTGCTTGATTGAAATCAAGGAATTAGTATATCTTGGTCATTTTGTCTATTTAGCACCAAGAACTATTTCAAAAATTTAATATATAGGAAAAAAGGAGTAGAACATTTTTGGAGAAATAATACCTTCTTATGAAGTACAGCAGATTTTCCTTTGATAATTTCACACCAACATGACCTTATTGAATTTTTCTCTATAAATAAATACATTGGGGCTCATAATTACAAGTCAAGATTTATGAAGCATCAATAACAGCTCAATGGTTAGATAGAGAAAAATGAAAGTCTAGTTTATATTATAAAGGCAAGCTTCTCTTATGAGGTAGCATTTAGGTGAAGTGTTGCCACCTTATCTGTAACTGCTTGCATAAAATATCTGGGAGAGAGCTTCTTCATCCTGCTCTTTCTCCAGCTGTGCTGTCACATTAGAGGCACCCACATTTCTTTCTGGCTCTTATGGGATATTCAAAAAGAGGAAGTGTCAATTCTGTAGCTTAAACTGTTGAAGATATAAACTTAATGTCCAATAAACTTAAATACCAAATACTTTACTGATCAGAACTTGATTGCTGCAATACTGTGAATATTTGCATCCTATCTAAATCCATCCATTGAAACCTGATTACAAATGCTATGATATTAGGTGGTGGTACTCTTGAGAAGTGGTGAGTTTTCTTCTAAAAAGAAGCCCCAGAGAACTACCTTGCCCCTTTCACCATGTGAGGATGTGAGTCCTTTCTAGACCCTGAATGTGCTGGTGCCCTGATATTGGATTTCCCAGCTACCAGAACTATGGGAAATAAATTTCTGTTGCTTTATAAGCTACCCAGTTTATGATTTTTTTATAGTAGCCAAAATGGCTAGGGCAATGGGCTATACAAATCATCCTTAAATTGAATATTAAAAAATAGCATTTTCTATAATATTACTTCTCCTGAAGATTAATACTAAATAAAGTATTTTTTAAACTACTCATATAAAAAAATGACCACTTACTATTATCCCAGATGTTATTCATCATTGAAACTTTGGATGTCAATCAAAACAATGCTGCTGCTTCTTCTGAGCTTGGAACCAATTAATATAAAATTATAGGAATTCGTAAATAGGGAAGTAAAGCTATAGCTAGTATATTGACTATGGTAGATTCAGTAGGGAGTAAGCAGAAAGCACCTGCAGTCTCTGACCACTGTGCCTGCCACTTTGCTCAGTCCACTTACTTGATCAATTTCATTTTATTCCCTTTCACTTGTCTTTGGAAAATGAAGAGGTCCTGGTTTTTGAACTAAGAATTCCCCAATATTGTTCCTGGCTCAGAATTCAAGTTTGGTGTGCCACTGAGACACTGATGATAAAGAGCCTTTTTTTGTACCACAAAGAGCTTATAAGGCTATAGATGAGTCAGAAATGCACACATTTGTAATAAAAGGAATAGAAGCTGGTGAGCCAGGACTCTGGAAAAAGACCTTCAGACAAAGTAAGTGGCATTAGAAAGGAAATGAAAATGCTTCATTTCAAGGACTTCTTAGTTCTTTTTTATAGAAACTCACCAATTCTTTCACAATGAAATGTTCTTGGCTACAGAAGAGAACACATGACTTTATTTTAAAGGTTATTAGATATTCTAACAATGAGTTAGAGCATTTCTTAACAGGCTTACAATATTCTAAAAAATATGTGTAGGTTACATTAATATTCATTTCTAGACTAAGAAAGCAGGACAATTTTGTAAATTTTGAAAAACACAAAATAATTATCCAATATGTTTATTAGAAATAAAACTGTTTGTTTCAGAACAAACATTAGATACTTTACTTTTTCCTCTATCCAACTGTATTATTAGCTTTATTTGTTGGCATACATTTGATTTCTGAATATTTAGAAATTATTTTATAAAACTTCAGGTTGTTTGAAAGACTTTGGGTTTTAGCTAGAACATGTGAAAAGCAAGGAAATTATCACTCCCACCCTCATGAAAAAAATAAAGATGAACAAACTGAAAACCAGGAGCTTTCCTAGATTGATCAGAAAATTGAGGTCACAGGGCAAATGACCAGCTCAAACTCTGAAGGGAGTGACATACAGACGGTGAAGCTGAGATCAACTCACCTGAAGAGAAGCTGCTGTGCCCAATAAAGACTGAAAATAACAGTAATTTTCATTAAGTTTTGGAGGTTGAGAGTGGAATAGATTGAGAATTAAATATACCTGGGACCCAGGTTTGGGATAGTTCCCCCACTTTTGTGGTTTTTACCCTCAAAAATCCTAATAGTTTTTAATCCCGATCCTAGGCACATATAGAAAAACAAAACAGAACAAAACAAATAAATGAATAAATAAAAACTCCCTAGTTTCAGGCACTGGGGAAGAAATTATAAACATTTTAGAAAATTCCCTGGTGGAAAGTATTCATACTAAAAAAACCTTAGATTTTCTTCCTTAACAAAAGCCTGCCTTTTAAGGGAAGCAATTTTACCACAGACTTGTGGAACCTGAGGAAGGGGAAATTACCCGACTTCAGCACTATCTAGCCTTCCTATCATACATAAAGTTTAGGGCAAAAATGACTAAGAGGCACTTCTGAAGGACACGGGTGAGTGAATTACAGGAAACAGATTTACCCGATATGAAACTGGGATTTAATTATAAGGCACTAATGATTAGGACACTTCACCTTCCCAACACCTTACTAGCACGTTAACAGGGCTCTGGTAATAAAAACAGTCAATAGCATGTGGTGGCACACACCTGTAATCCTAGAGACTCAGGAGGCTGAGACAGGAAGATCACAAGTTCTAGGCCAGTCTCAGCAACTTAGTAAGGACCTACCAACTTAATAAGACTCTGTCTCAAAAAAAAAAAAATTAAAAGGACTGACCATGTAGTTGAGTGGTAAAGCATTCCTGGGTTCAATCCCCAATCCCTAGTACCAAAAATACAAACAAAACCCTACAGATTACAACTGAGAGAACTGAAAGACACAGATTCTACTTTGTAAGGAATTCTTAAGCATCCAAAAGAAAAAGGGAAAGGAAAAACAAAATAAAGTAAAAAAGAAAACTTGAACAACTTGAGTTCTGTGGCATCTGTAATTATAGTAAACACTAAAGGCACCCCAGCTTCTGTCCAAATTAACATAAACCTCAAGGTAAAAGCATAATTATATCAGTTTACATTATCTAGTATTTGTCAGCTAGCTTTCAACCAAAAATTCACATAGCTCAATAAAAGCAGAAAGCAAACAAAAAACCAAAATGATGCCTAAAGATAGATACATTACAACAAAACTGGTATGTGACACAGATTTGAGAATAATCAGATGTGAAATTTTATAACTATGGTTAACTTTTTAGGAGCTCCAATGAAAAATAAGATAACATGAAAAAAATGATAGGTAATCTAAACAGAGAGATAGAAAATCCAGAAACCCAAAGTGCTGTAATAGAAATGAGAATGGTTTTAATTGGCCCAATTTTACAATGATCATCAGCAAGAAAATAATCAGTGTGCTTGAAGATGTCATTAGAAACTTCTCAAATGGAAATACAAAGAGAAGAAATAAATAGACATTAAATAACTGTGACAGTTACAAAAGTATGACATATATGTAATGCAAATGCCAAAAGTAAAAAGAGGGAAACAAGAAAAAAAATAACAGAATTAATGATAGCTGATAATTTCTCAAAACTATTAAGTCACCAAATCAGAGATCCAGGATACTTAGATAATACCAACTAGAATAAATTCCAAAACACTGCACCTAGACATATGTTCAAACTGCAGTAAATCAAAGACAAAAAGAAAATCTTGAAAGAATCTAGAGAAAACTCCTTACCTACAGAAGGATAAGGATTAGAACTGCCTTATACTTCCCTTTAGAAACTATGCAAAGAAGAAGAGAGTGAAATGAAATAAGGTTTATAAAGAAAAGCCCAGTAATGTGGAAGTCTATATCAAATTAAAGTACCCTTTAACCATGGACAAATTGAAGGATTCATCTTCAGTAAATATATCTTGCAAAAAAAAATTAAAGAAGTTCTTCCAAAAGAAGGAAAATGATCAGAAACTTAGACCCACATTAATGAAGATCATCACAGAATTAAAAATGGTTGTCAAATAATGTTTTTTTTTATTCTGTGATTCATAATTCACTAAATAGATAATGCGTACTCCAAATAATAATGACAACAATGTATGAAGTTATTATAGCAAGTGGATGAGTGGAAATTAGTGACAGCAATGTTATAAGGGACAAGAAAGAAAAACTGTGCATACTCTAAGATACATGCACTACCCATGAAGCAGCCTAGCACTACTAGAAGAGGGACTAAGATTCATTGTAAATGTATATTGCTAACCTTAAACACTAAAATAATTTAAAATGTGTAGTGGTAGGGAAGACAGTAGAATGAATCTGACATAAATTTCCTATGTTTATACAGGAATACACCTCCAGTGAAATTCCACATCAAGTACAACCACAAGAATGGGATCTTTTTTTTTTTTTTAAATTTTTTTAGTTGTTGATTGACCTTTATTTATTCATTTGTTTATATGTGGTGCTGAGGATCGAACCCAGTGCCTCCCACATGCGAGGCAAGGGCTCTACCACTGACCCACAACCTCAGCCCCAAGAATGGGATCTTAATTGAAGAAGTTATACTCCATGTATATATAATATGTCAAAATACACTATACTGACATGTATATCTAAAAAGAGCATATAAAAAATTAAAAAATATGTAGTGGATGTACTAAGAGAGGAGAGAAAGTGTAATCACACTAAATGTTTAATTATAGTGAGGAGACAGAAAAACAGAAAAACAGTGAAACCCAAAACTAAACAAGACAAAAGCAAGAAAGACATAAGGAAAAATACAAAGAATACAAAGAATAAAAATAGTTTAAAACACGTAGCTATTAATCTCAATATATAACTAATCATCTTAAACATAAATTGTCTAAATGCACCAATTGAGAACGGACTGTAAAAGTGGATAAAAAACAAGACCCAAAATATATTGTTTACTAGAAATCCATTTTAAATTCAAAGACACAGATTAAAAGTACAGCATTGGAGGAAAACACATCATGTTAACATTGAATAGAAGGAAGCTGGAATAGTTACATTAACTTCAAAGCAGGTTTCAGAACAAGGAAAATTACCAAGGACAAACAGTGGCATTAAATAAAGAAAAAACTGGTCCATTCTCAAAATAGACATAAAAATACTTAACATGTATAAATGGAGGGGAAAAATATAAACACATGAGGTAAAACCTGAAAGAACTGCAAGAAATGTTGAAAGCTCACTATAATAGAGCTTTCAGAACCTATCTATCAGTAATTGACAGATTCAGCAGGTAAAAAATTAATGACTGTGGTTTAAGTAAGAGTATCATCAATAAATGGGACTATTTCATCCCACAATAGCAGAATATTTACATTCTTCTTAAGTTCACAGGAAATATTCACCAAGATACGCTTCATTTAGGGCCATAAAATACACCTTCAAAATTTTAAAATAATAGAAATAATACAAAATAACTGAAAGATAGCTAAGAAATCATAAAATAATTTACACTAAATAAAAAGTTACAAATAATATTTTGGTTAAAAAATTCTCAAGGGAAATCTCAAGTGAAAAATTCTCAAGTAAAAATACTTTGAAAAATGAAAATTTGTGGAACTTGGCAAAATCAACGCTAAGTGGAGGATTAGTATTGAACACATATTGGAAAAGATTCAATAAGATAAGCAAAGGAAATAAAACTACACAGATTGAGAATAAAGACTGTCTTCTTTTGTAGATGATTTGATTGTATAGAAAATTCCAACTAAGTCACAAGAACAGTTCTGGCATTCATAAGTGATTATAGTAAGATGCAGATACAATATGAATATACAAAAGTAAATTGCTTTCCTATATTCCAGTAATAAATTACAGAAATTTGAAATTAAGAACACAACAGTATATTAGCACCAAAGAAATGCAAAACTGAGTTTCAAATCTAATAAAATATGCACAGAATCTTAATGAGAAAAGCTACTAAATTCTTATGAAGAAAATCAAAGAAAATCTACATAAATGAAAAGAAAGTTCAAGTTCTTTTGTAACAAGACGTAATATAATTAAGAGGTCAATGATTTCCACTTTATCTATAGACTCAATTCAAAACCAATAAAAACCCAAGCAAGTTATTTTGTGGATATTGACAAACTGATTCTAATGATCACAAAAGTACAGAACAAGAAAACAAGTTGTTGGACTGAAACTGCCCAACTTGAAGGTTTTTTACAAAATGACAGGGTCAAGATGGTGTGAAAGGATCATCAGAGAGCTCAAGGCTGAGGCCATGGCTACAAACACACCCAGGCAACTCCAGAGGCACAGGAGGACCAAGTTCAAAAGATCGATATAAGGTTCTTACTGAGGCCTTTGAAAGGAACTAGTATCCAGGCATTGGTATGAGAGAAGAACTGGCCGGGCTGACCCAGATTCCTGAGCCTTGAATCCAGATCTGGTTTCAGAATTGGAGAGCTCGAATACAAAAGAAAAGCCAGAGAAGCTCAGGCAGGGAGGCAGCCTGGGCTCATGTCTGTCCCAGGCTCGCCTCAGCCTGGAGTGTTTGCTTTCAACTACTCAGGCCAAGAGGGCCTTCTGGGGACCCCGAGAGAGATGGACCACTTTTCCTGAGAGCTGGAGTATGCTTCTGGTCAAGCTGTCCTCTGGGGGCATGCTGGAATCCTAGATGTGACTGTGGCCTTCCCTGGCCTGGAGACTCCAGCCCGCATGTGGAGCTAGCCTTCTGGAGACCTCTATGGCTCTCTGTCCTCAAGTCCAACTGTGTTTTCGCCTCCTGGTTC
This sequence comes from Geosciurus inauris, assembly GCA_004024805.1. Taxonomy (NCBI): domain Eukaryota; kingdom Metazoa; phylum Chordata; class Mammalia; order Rodentia; family Sciuridae; genus Geosciurus; species Geosciurus inauris. The sequence goes on along the minus strand of PVHX01009706.1, from coordinate 67,035 downwards.
CCAACAGTTCTTCGCACAGCTGGATGCTGGTGGTGCTAGGACTCAAGTTTGTCTGGAGGCACCTGGGCTGCTGCCACCTGGGAACTGGGTCCTGCATGGACAAGAGCAACATCATTGTTCTGGGGAGCTAGAGCCAGGAGTGGCATCTGGGGTGCTCTACACCTCAAGCCTTTTCATATTTTTATTTTTGAAACAGGGTATCACTACGTTGTCTAAACTGACCTGGAACTTCCTATCTCCCTGTTTCAACCTGCGGAGACAGTGGGATTACAGGTGTGTGCCACCTTGCCAGAAAGAACCTTTCATTTTACAAAACGAGACCAGAAGATACACTGATAATGTGCTTTTGAAAGAAATTTAACAAACATAAAAATGTGTAGTTCATCTAAATCATTAAAATTTTACTATGAAAAAGCAATGTGAAAACTTTCCTATCTTTTATTAAAATCTTAACCTGGGGAGTGTGTGCTTCTAGCCTAAGCCATGGGGCAAGGGGACAGGGGAGAGCACGAGGGGTGGTTCAGTCTACTGATATTTGCACTCCAAATCAAGGCAACAATTTCAGGCCTGTTCTGGGTCAGACCAGCTGATACATTAGCATTTATTTAGAACAGATTAGAAATTCTATGTAATTTATGATTTTTATGGACTTACTAACATCAAAGATTAAATAATTTGTCTTATTTTATATCCATACCTATATATCAAGTTAAGTCAAATTGATTGATACCTGGATGAGATCTTGGTACATAGGTACAAGAAAAAATATATATTGCCCTTAATTCTAGGAAATACTAATAAACAATTATTGTGGGGTTTCTTAAGGATGTAATCTAAGAACTTTAATTGTGTTCCCAAAGTGTGTGTGTGTGTGTGTGTGTGTGTGTGTGTGTGTGAGACAGAGAGAGAGAGAGAGAGAGAGAGAAAGAGAGAGAGAGAGAGAAAGTGCTGTTTGGGAGTAGTATTTTGGCATTGTGTTCCTTAAAAGCCAGCATGTACTTGACACTCCCATAAGCCCTATGACTGAAAAGCTTACTGTGGAATTAATTCCAAGCTTGAGTGTCTGACTTCAATGACACTCACCTACTTGTAGAGGCAGGGAAAGTAGTTTATGGATTCAAGATTTTACAGTGATTCAAAATCTCTTTACCTTTTATTATTGTACTTCCAAAAATGATTGGGTATAAGGGTCCTATCAACATTAGCAATTCACATCTCCACATGCCTTCTAATCTGGTATGCTTTAGAAACAGTGGCAGTCTATAGCAATTACCAAACATTTGTTTCTTTGTCTTGATATTCTGAGCTGTGCCCACATCCCCTAATGAAACCATTCAGTTATTTCCCTCGATATACCTTCCTTTTTTAAGGCAAATATTCACAGCATTCTCTAGTTTTCATCACCTTTATTGAATTTCCAAACATTCCAGCCATACTACTTTATTAAAATAAAACAGAACAACAAAACAAACAAAACCAACCAAGAATATTTCTTACTCTAAACAATTGATCTGTTTGTATTTAAAATTTCACACAAAACTCACTGCATAAGTTACTCAGTTTTTCTCTGGTTCATAATTGGGGGGAAGAAAACAGGTAATTTTCAAATGATGTATTTTCAAAAATAATCAATGAGAAATTTAAAGTAGAACTCATTGAATCTATGCTTAAATTTTTCAAAATGGAAAAATTGATAAATTCAAGCCCAATTTCATAGTGAATCTGCACAAATTCATGTAAAAATATCTATCAATAACAACTAATTTCTAAGAACTAAGAAAAAAGATGAATAATACATGACTGCTACATAAGCTGATGATCTAGATGGTGGTATTACTATGAACAACTACTTCAAAAAATATTCACATTGTAAACTATTAAAGGGATAGAGATAAAAGAAATGTGATAAAATCAGTAAAAGTCTTGATAATATTGGTAGTCAAAATTTTTACCTCAGTTATGCTAAAATTGCTAATCATTCTCTATCACCTAAATAGATAACTTCAATAGACTATTTTGTTATCTTCTTAGACCTTTATAGTCACATACTTTCTTTCTTAGAAATATATATATTTCCTTTTAGGAGGAAATGAATATATCCACTAAATTTCTAATCTATGAGCTTGTTTTTTCAGTTTCTAAAAATATCAAATATTAAGTCCATGTTTTTATAGAAGTTCTGAAATTATCTTTGAGCAGCTGCATTTTTTATCCCACATCCTTCAAATATGCTTTAAGGTATTTTAAAATTAACATATGCTTTTATTTCTCAGCAACTCAGTGAAGGAATGGAAAATAAATGGAATTTTTGTAGTCACCATTTCTCCCAACTGCACCTATTATCAGAACATTCATGTATATAGAAAGAACCATTTAAAATTATCTTTGGCATATTCTTTGTTTATATGTATTGGCTTCTTTTTAGTTTTGAGAGAATGAATAAAACTTTATTTCCACAGGAAAAAAAGAGTGTCAGAAATGGAAAGATTTCAGTTGATGTCTTTCCTTTGGAAGTAGGTGGGGGAAAGTAGATGAACTGATATGTGAGAAGACTGATGGGGAAATAATAATTCTAAGTTGCTACCATGTGACAGGTATTAGTTTACCCATGTATTTCATTTATTCTACACTGTGATGCTTTCAAATGGGGATTTTTATTTACTGATTTTTAGCCAATACTCCCATCCTGACCCAACAAGGGAGCTTTATGTGCATGTAAGAACCTGATAAAGTTTTATCATCAAAGTTTGCAAGTTTTCATTTCTCAGTTATTGCTGACACCTTCATCTTCAAATTTATTGATGATAGTTGTTCTAATATTGTTTCTAAGTAGGCTCAGCCCTCATAAATAAGTAATATTTGTGTCTAATTCTTCTTTTCCCTCTTCCTTAGTGGTGGCCTTAGATTGCACTTTGTAGATGTCAATGCTGGTGCCAATGCTAGCGATAGTATCAATAAATAATGATGTCTCTTATTTTATGCCAAGGACAAAGCTTAAGCATATTTTTTCTGTGTTAAGCTCTCACAGCAAATATGATTCACAATAACTATTTGTACCTTTCCTTTAAAAAGAGGAAACTGAGGCTCAGAGAGGCCAAGTACCCCACTCAAGGTCCTAGAGATAGTGAAGAGGCGGTCAGAATTAGTTCTAAATTTGTCTGATAGCAATAGATATAATACACTGCAGTATTTTTGATACAATTTTGAATCTCTTAGCCAGTCGCCCCAAAACAAAGACAGAATGTTCTCTCTGATATGTGCATGCTAAACCACAGTAAAGGAGGAAAAGTTTAGAAGCTCATTGGACTAGAAAAAGGGGAATGAAGGGAAGGGAGGAAGGATGGGAATAGAAAAAACAGTAGAATGAATTGGATATATCTTTCCTGTCTTTACATATGAATACACTTCCAATGTAACTCCACATCATATACAACCACAAAAAATACAATCCCAATTGCAACAAGTTATACTTATTCTATATATGTATAATATGTAAAAATATGCCCTACCATCATTTATATCTAGAAAGAACAAACAAATGAATAACAGAGGCTCCATTTTCCCCCATGTAGTCTTTCTTAAAATTGTATAGATGTAAGTTTCTACAGCTTTCCCAAAGACATTACATATTCATTAAATTTAATTTGAATTTTCTTCTCAAATTGCAGAAATATTCATTGCTGATTGATATTTTAACAATATGTGTAATTACTCATCTAGTACCTCATTAGCCTTTCTGTGGGCTATGGATCCTCAGCCACAATTGCAAAATTCATTATGATATTTTAGAAGAAACACTTTTATACATATTCTTAGCACTTGGTCTTGGGGTCAGAGGTATCTTTTGCTAATCTGCCAACACATTCAGCTCCTAGTCATTACAGTGATTCAAGTGTCACATTATTTTATTCAAGGCAACTTTTATTCAGTTTTTCAGTGCAGTGAAAGGAGTTAGTTTTGCCTTCAGTTTATCTCATAAGACTTTTCCATGTTCAAAATCTCCATTTTGAAATAGATGTGTCTTGATCTTGATTACGTGTAACAAGTCCTCAGAAGCCAGTAGACCCAAGTAATGCTGTTAGACCATTTACTTTATTTATATTATATTAACCTTTTATAGTATAGCGAAGAGGAATAAAACCCATACGTTTTGCCTATGTAGAGACAAATACACATTAGTACAATCAAATCAAGGTGGGTGTCCTCATGCTTTGCTTATATCAAAGAAATCTCACATCATTATGTATGGCCATCTCCCTTATGGTCTGCATTCCCATAGTTCAGCTGCTTGAAATCTGACTCTATGTCCAATTGACAGTGTAGTCTACATTTTCAGCTCTTCTCCAAATTAACAATCAACAATAAAATCTTTTTGGGTTTGCTACCTTTTCAAACTGGTGCCCTATTCTCTGAGTTTATTGTCCAACTTCTCAAAAGCATTGTTTATACTATCTCTACATTCTAACATAACTCTCATTCACTACTCAAATTGGACATGTCTACATTACCAATACATATTTTACTCTTTATTCTTTTCCATAGTTTATGTTATCTGTAAATTACTGGGTAATCTATTTTCACATTTATGGTTTAATATATGACTTTCCCAATTAGAGGTAAATGTTGCACAGGCAGAGATCTTATTTTCCCCACAGATATTTTAATCTCAAATATCCAATTAGTGACTGACACAAATCAGTGCTCAGTCAAAATGTGATAAGTGAATGAATGGCTCAGTATGTCATATGTTTTCTTTAATTTGTGAAAATTTTAAAAATAACATGATAATATTTATCTAATCTCTTTTTGTCTTTTTCTCAAAATCTTTTAATGTATATAAATAAGAATTGAATTATATGGTGGTGATTACAAAACCTTAAATCCAAAATGGAAGGGTGTGTGTGGAGTATAATAGCTAATAAATGCTCTATCACAGTAGTGGTAACTATGATTGGCAAGAATAAGGGAAACATCACATAAACTCATTCTAGAGGGGAAAAAACATTTGATGTTCCCAAAATAGTAAGAATTAATGTGGAGAAGTGGAAGTGAGACTGGTGTTTAGGAAGGCAGCAAGGATAGAGAATTGGAGGCAAATATTGAACAAAGTAGAGATAATGTCTGGTAGCTAGAGAGAGATCAGAATGTGGAAAGATATGTGGTCTAACCAAAACATTTTGATCTTAGAACAAAAATAAATGAGCACAAAAGCTCTTGATCACAGAAGCAGAATTATAAAGACATGCTTTAGAAAGATTAATTTCTTACTATGACTTGCCATTTGTAACTTGAGATACATAATTTATAAATGGAAATGCAATCAATATTTTTAAGTAACTCCTTCATGCCAGGCTCTGTCATGGTGCTTTATATATTTAACTAAGAAAGTAATAGTGCAGCAAAATGATTTTCTTGTGTGTGCAAAATGTGTTAGTCTCCCAACATCATTGGCAAAATTAACATTTATTCTATAACATATAATTTTTGTAAATAAGGCCTTCTGTTTTGTTGGATTATGTCAGTATTTTATAAAATTTCTCTATACTGATAACCATATTTAATTATAACTATTTTTCTTTATATAAAGCATATTATCCACTAGAGTCCCCCACTTTTGAAGATATTTAATGTTTTCTTAGTGAATCATTGAGTTCATATTATTGTATATCTATATTTACAGTTTACACATATGTATCTAAACAAAACAAAGAGACTTATCTATCCAATATGTTATACATTTAAAAGTCATCATCAGTATAAAGTTATAAGATTCAGTTGGGAAAAATATGCCAATTATTTTTTCAGTACTAGGAGTTGAATCCAGGGTCTTGTTCATGCTGAGAAAGTGGTACACCCCACTGGGCTATCCCAACTCTACAATCTGCCAATTTTAAAATTTAACAGTCCATGTATCCATTTTAGAGAGTCAATAGATATTTAATTGGATGATGTGATCACAAAATAGTACTTTTGTGATTGCTGGGGGTTGAACCTAGGGCCTCCCACAAGCTGGGCCCATGTTCTAACACAGCCCTGTGATAGCAGTCTCTACATAAGAATAATATGATAATGAGAGTGAGAGAAGAGAGAGTGACAGTGTCAACTGGCCATTCAGGCAATTGGCTGGCCTCTTCTAATCATTGCCTATGCTCTTTTAAGGCATTTGGGAGAGATCCTTAATCATATCACCTGAATTGTCCACTATCATTTTTTGGTTGTTTTAAAGAAAGCTAATATGATTTTGGCCTTTCTTAGGATTTTTATTCATAAAATAGGTACATTTTACTCTATGTCCTCTAAGAACATTACAAGAGATATGAATCAGATATAAAGAAAATGTCCTTGACAGTGTGAGCTGTTAAACATTGGAATAAGTTATAACAAAGGAAGGATGTAGGGCTTTAAAATGAGATTAATTATTATCTTAATAAGGTGGCATAAAAGCAACATTAGAAATGTCATTCAAGATCACACAGTGGTCCATTCACCTACCACTTATCTTATCTGCCCATTACTTTTTCTTGACCACAAGCATTTAGAACATTGTAGGTTCAGCATTTAACATAAAAGAATATAACTCAAGTATTTTGAAGATTTACTTCAATGTATTTCTTTTTTTATGATATTTCACTGTGCATTTTATTTTCTCTCAAATACCAATGAGTAGTTTGATACTGAATATTCTTAGTACTAAAGAAATGTTTATTTACCATTGGCCTCTATAACTTTGTGTCTGCTTCATTTAAATCTCAAATTTAACAGATGAAAAACAAAAGCCAATTTCTCTCCTAATCTAGATCATCTTTTGTGGTCATTTTTCCATTACTAGCATCACAGCATCAAGTTTTCTAAAACTGGGTCATTAGAATCATCTTTATTTCTTCCTTTTCTCTGCTTTGTGCATCCTTCTTTCCTCAGAGTCATTGTGCCTCATCTTCTTTTCCAGTTCTCTCAGCAACTTAGTCAACCACTTCAGTCCTCTCTAGCATACTTGTGGAAAGCTCTGCATACCACCGTATTTCACTCATTCATTGAATGAAGTTACCGAACACCAACAAAATAGCTATATATCCATTGCAGGAACTGAAGTCTACCACTGAGTACTGTGTGAACTTGAGGGAATAGTGTGATGTGTCCAGGGCACAATTGACCCCTTAGTAAATAAAACTGGGTCAGTGGCAGTTCTGATCTCCCTGTGTTTGTGAATGAAATATGTTAATACTCAGAAAGCAGATAGGACAATGTCTGTTATGTGCTAAATATTATAAAAGTATTCCCCTTCCTCATCTTCTTCCCCCTAAATATCATTCTTGCACTGGGTGCTTTCTTCCTTACATGGGGTTGTTGATGTTCACATTTTAGCATGCCAATAGAATTTTCACACATCAAAACAATTTGCCTTTATATCCCAATCATGTAGCATCATCTTTCACAGGAAAAAGCTCAATCCTTGGTTGTCAATATATTAATGACAGAACAATTTGCTGACAATTACGTCTTGACATGATCACCTCTATAAATGAAAATCCCTATACCTTTTCCAAGTTCACAGCTATTCACTGAGAGTACACACAAAAAAGATTTTTTGAAATAAAACATGCTATCCATTAAAACACTGGATTAGTTTGAAACCAAAGATGCTAGTTGATAAGTCAGTGTTTTAAAAAATTCTTATGTACTGGGCATAGTGGCGCAAGCCTGTAATCCTAGTGGCTCTGGAGGCTGAAGCAGGAGGATTGTGAGTTTAAAGCCAGCCTCAGCAACTCAGCCAGATTCTGTCTCTGAGAAAAAGAGGATGTGTCCTTGTGGTCAAATGCCCTAGATTCAGTCTCCAGGACCAAAAAAATGATGTATTGAACACATGTAAATACATAGTTTCACATATTTTATATATATATATATATATATATATATATATATATATATATATATATATATAATGAACATATATCCATAAAATTATGAACATATATCCATATATGGTCATGGGTACAGTTACATTCTATATGCTCTATCTCTCCAGAAGTAAATGCTGGATAAGGGTCATATCCCCCTCTTCACAGGCACATGACTGTCAAGGGACTCAGACAAAATTGTTCTGGACTTTTTCAAACAAACACAGGCTGACCCTCACAAGCACTACACACACACACAGACACACACACACTCACACACCTACTCTGAATGCAAAAGGAAACTCAGAAAAAGGAAAAACAGATAAGGAATACAAGTAGTGTAGGGGTTGGGTGGTTGTTATTTACCTGAGGGAAGTAGCTTCATTAATACACTCTTGGTTAAATAAAAATGATGTCAGGATTTTTCACTATCTTGTAGGATTCATGTTAACAGTTGTTTACACTTAATCTTGACCATTCAGTGATCTTGAAGATCAGTTATATTTTGATAAGAGCAATCCTAGAATGCAGCAACCATATATTTATATGATCTGGTTTATAATCATTCGTATTTATTGTGATAGTAACCAGGAAATTATCAGTATTTGATTACATACATATTAAAATAAAACCAATCATTATCTACTTCAGCTGATTTTTATCTCTAAGAATTTTTTATCTCCTCCCTTATGTCTTTTGTTATCCATGTGTCATTTGATAGCATATTTTTCAGTCTCTAGGTGTTAGAGTAACTTCTATTTTTTATTTTATAATTGATTTCTAATTTCATTCCATTATGATCTGATACAGTGGAGGGTAGTATTTCTGTTTTTTTGTATTTGCTAAGATTTGCTTTGTGGCATAACATATGGTCTATTTTAGAGAAGGATCCCTGTGCTGCTGAGAAAAAAGTGTATATCACTTGTTGATGGATGAAATATTCTGTATATGTCTATTAATTCTAAATTATTGATTGTATTATTAACTTCTATGCTTTTTTTGTTTATTTTTTGTTTGGAAGATCTCTCCAGTGGTGAGAGAGGTGTGTTAAAGTCATCCAGTATTATTGTGTTGTGATCTATTTGATTCTCGAAATTGAGAAGGGTTTGTTTGATATACGCGGATGCTCCATTGTTTGGGGCATAGATATTTATGATTGTTATGTCTTGTTGATGTATAATTCCCTTAAGTAGTATGAAATGATATTTTTTATCCCTTCTGACTATCTTTGGTTTGAACCCTACTTTATCTTGCTGCTTGTTTACGCAGTCCATGTGAGTGGTATGTTTTTTCCCATCCTTTCACCTTCAGTCTGTGGATATCTTTTTCTATGAGATGAGTCCCTTGCAAGCAGCATATTGTTGGGTCTTTTTTTTTTTTTTTAATCCAATCTACCATTCTGTCTTTGCATTGATGAGTTTAGGCCACTAACATTCAGGGTTATTATTGAAATATGGTTTGTATTCCTGGTCATTCTGGTTTATTTTTGGTTTTTAACTTGACTTGGTTTCTCCTTTGATTGGCTTTTCCTTTAGTGTAGTTTCTCCCTTTTTCTGATTTTCATTGTTGTTTTTCATTTCCTCCTCATGGAATATTTTGCCAAGAATGTTCAGTAGTGTAGGCTTTCTCATTGTAAATTCTTTTAACTTTTGTTTATCATGGAAGGATTTTATTTCATCACAAATACTTCATTGTATTTCTGAGAAGTGAATTTAGTTTGCCTTAAATTTGTTCATCTCTTCATCCACTACAACATCTTTGAGGATGTAAGAAGATTTTTCTTTTTTCTGTTTAGTATCTAAGCCATTTAGGCTTTATGGGAGGATCCATCATTGATGAATTAATGCATTTATTCATGTATCTGATCAATACAATTTGAAACATCACTAGAATTTGCAAAATTGAGGAAACTAAGTAGGCATTGCATAATCTCAATAAAATTGTACTTTTTCAATCTGATTTTTATCACTTAAGACTTGCATTCAACTGTGAGAACAGAGATCTACATAATTTGTATAAAACATTTTGCATCTTATTCTTAAAATTCATTATCCTCTTAAAATTCTTAAAATTCATTATCCTCTCTTGTAAAATTTTTCTTCTTATCATACAGTGTTTATTTAGAGTAATGTGAACTACAAGAGTTTTACATATTGTATTCCTCCAGGCTATTTTTCTTTAGTAGAGATTGCTTTTGTATAACATATAAATGTCTTACATAATACAATCATTTACAATTGTATCAACTGATAGAATATTTATTAATTGAATTAAATATTATCCATATTTGTCTAAATAAACAAATTGTTGACAGGAGAGACAACTTGCTTTCTTAAATAACAAAATAAAAAGAGTAATCTAGGAATGGCTTAACAGATACCCTGATAAAGTTTGGTGGAAACTGTTTCTGTGGGTTGTGTTAACAGTTGAGAGTTGACACTAAAGATGCATATTTGATTCATCCTACTTTCTTGATCACTTTAGATATATATTTGTCATTGACTTCAGACTCAAGGCTTTTGTTCCCTTCACTATTCTCTTTCTCCACATTTTTTAATATCCTTCAATTTCTGATCTTTTCTCTGTTCAAAATATATGCTTATTTATCTTACAAAAAATAAAGAAAATATTTTGTATTGATTTTAATTTACCTTTATCTTTCTACAATTTTTACCTTATGTTCACCAACTGTTTTGATTATTTTCTACTTTCCCTCTGAATCAAGCCTACACTTTACTACTCTAATATGAAAGAATTACATCAATGGGTTTCCAAGGCTTCAGGGGTCCCTAATTGGCCAAGGGAAAATTAGAGGAGAGACAGAAAATGAGAGCAGAGTAGGCATTACTCTAGCTCCATCCTTGAGAAGTCAATCAGGACTGTGGGTTTCTTGATGAAAGATCACTGTTTCTTTCTATGACATGCATCTAGATAACTGCTATGTAAGTCTTTAGGATTTACAGTGGCTCCCCAAAATCTACTTCTATGATTATAATTATTCTGTTTGTGCACAAATCCTTCTAAATCCTAATGGGATCCTATTGTGTGTCCATTTTCTCAAAATGCATTCTCACCTTATCTCTTACAGTCTCCATTATCTTCTTTACTCTTCTTGTTATTGTGGCTCAGCGGTAGAGCGCTTGCCTCGCATGCGTGAGGCCCTGGGTTCGATCCTCAGCACCACGTACAGAGCAATAAAATAAAGACATTGTGTCCATCTACAACTAAAAAAAAAAATTAAAAAAAAAAAAAAAGAATGTAATTTATTGCTATTTGACAGAGGACAGAAAGACTGTCTGATAAACTTATCATAAGTTGTCAATGTAGTATACAAAATGCATTTAATAACTTAACCTACTGTGTGCTAAGTGACACAGTACACTGTAGGATATCTATTGTTTACCCTCCTGATTGCATGGGTGGCTGGAGGCTACAGCTTACTGTAACTTGCTATAGCTGTCCAGCATCAGAAAACTGTATCATCCTGCATATTGCTAGCCTAAGAACAGTTTAAAACTCAAAATACCAAGTATGATTTCTACTGAATGTGTATTGCTTTTGTGCCATTAACATATGAAAAATACTAAATAGAATCATAATAAATTAGGGATTATCTGCTTCTGTCCTAAACATTGTCCTTTAAAATTAGCACTTAGCTATTCCTTAGATTACCTAGGTAAACCAATGCAGCAATTTGTGACTTTATTAAAATGCATATTATTTAGCTCCATTAACTATGAGGTAAGTTTTTACTTATAGCCCTGACAATATATAAAATTATGGGCCATTTATGTTTAATGCTTAACAAATGTAAACTAGTTAAGTATCTTAGATTATACGATGTAGATGCATTTCATTAATTTTAATTCTATTGAATCCTGTTTTAATTCTATTGAGTTTTCTTATTTAAATAATGTAAAATTAATTATGAAAATGAAAATTGTAAAACATTAACTCGTGACTAATTCTATGGCATTATTAGTCATATTAGCTATAAATTTTAAATTTAAAGACATTTAAAGAGGGGAGGGGGCATGGGGACAGCAAGGGTGGTGGAATATGATGATAATAATAACCCTAACTTTATGTATGACTGCATATATGTTGTGATTCTATACAACTTACAACTAGAGAATTGATATGATATCCTCTATGTATGTACAATGAATCAATTTACACTGTTAGCATGTAAACCTAAATTTAAAAAAAAAAAAGACATTTAACCAAATTATCTCTAGCCCCCATGGGGATTTTGAAATAGTAGTAACAATAATATTTAAGTAACTTAGAATTCTGAGCCAACTGTTTTTACTGCATATATATGATCAATGAAAAACTTCGGTAGGATAAAATTTAAAATAAGAATCAAATCTTTTCAATCTTTGTTTTAAGGTTTTACCTAGATAATAGTTCCAGACTAACTGACCACAGTTTGCCATTAGCTATTTTGGCCAGGTATAATTTCTGTATTAAGAATCTCATGTGAAATTCACTTTGGTAATAGTGCCCAGAAAGATATATGCTGACTGCTAAAGTAGTTATCTTTAAGGTAGAATTTCAGATAGTTTTATAATTTTTCTTTTTGTACATTTGTATTTCTAATTTTTATCTATAATGAATATATATTTCTTATAGACTTTAAACTATAAAACTTCAGAAATCTAATTTTAAGACTGTTCTATGGTAATAGTTATATGCAAACAAATCAAAACTAGGCATAAGCACAGCAGCCTCTTCCTATTAAATTAAACATTGATGTTTCACTGATTTTAGAAATACATGAACTTGGGCTGGGGCTGTAGCTCAGTGGTAGAGCGCTTGCCTCGCATGTGTGAGGCATGGGTTTGAGCCTCATCACCACATATAAATAACAAATGAGTAAAATAAAAATCCATCAACAACCAAAAAAAAAAAAAAATACATGAACTTAACTTAAATAGACTTAGAACACTGATGAGCACCTGTTATATGCTATAGAAACCTGCTAGGCCCTGAACAAGTATGAAAAGATGCATTCTCAACCATACAGGAAGCCACAGAGATATCTTGAAATGTAGCATAAGACAGAGGAAGGCGAAATTGGATAAAATTACTCTGAGGTGTACCAATTAAAGCACAGTAGAGACCATCTTATGTTTTTACTTTTTGAGGATGAAGGACTTTAGGGATTTTTAACAAGATAGTGATACTGGTCTAAATCTTTAAGGATGGATAAAATTTTATTGTATAAAAGTATAGAGAAAGCATAGAAAACATAGAAAGGATATAAAGATTTTTAATTTGAAGAAAAGAATACTCAGGTTATGGTAGATTTTACTTTTCTTAAAAAATGTGACTATTATGCAGAACAAGTAATAGATGCATTATGTGTTACTTTAACTAGCAGGACTAGGACATATCTCTGTTTTTATCACCACTCTTGGTTATGTCTGTGATTTATTCCAATGCCTTGGTAAGAAAATACTGCTATTGAGGAAAATATGAACCATTTTATGAATGTCAGTTTTTTACATGGTTTCCAAGAATAATTCATTTTGTCATCAAAATAGAGATTGCATATACATGTATATGTATGTGTGTGTGTGTATATATATATAAAGTTGTCTTGGTTAAATATATTTCTTAGGAAATAAAGGTGGGAATGTCAATGACTTTGATGAAATCTAAGCCAGATATGAAGGATGAGGTTGAGGGAGAATGGGAAAACAGTAGGGTCAATAAATTGGAGGATTCAATGGAGTAGAAGAGTCATTGGAATCAGGTTACTAGAGAGACTGACCTAACAAAATAAAAGTTTACAAATGTACAGGTAGATGCTTAAAATAGAGAATCTGGAGTTAATACAATTAGTACTAGTAAAAAATTCTAACATCTGATTATAGGAATGGGTTAAAGAGAAGAACACAATCACTTGAAATGAGGAGGATCAGCAAGAAAAACCCAGGATTTTGCAAAGATCAGCTTCAGAGAATATGAATTTAATCACAAGGTATCTGCATTAGTCCTATGTCATATTTTGAGGGAGTTGCTACAACGTTATTCTCTAATGTTCACATAATTCTTTTGTCAATTATTTTACTCAATAATAAACATATCAAACTATTGCAACACAATAGATATTTAAACATGTTAATGCATATAAATACCTATTTCTTTGAATCCCAAATAATACTAGGAAATCTTTTTCGTGGTGCTAAATTCAATCCTACCATGGTGACACATTCAAAGAAAAGCATTCTGACTGAAAATCTTGAAGATTTGGTAACTTTTTAGTCCATGTTTTCTGGATTATTATATAGATGAAAGTATAGCACACAATCCTCATCAAAACTCCCTAAAAGTACAGTTCATTACATTTTTGTTTATTTTCTTTTCCTAACTTCCTATCTGTGCTAGTGAAATTCTCTTTTGTTATTGTCTAATATCCTTTGCCATCTGCCATCTGATCACCCTGATGATGCTGTGAGGCAATCTGGTGCTCATGGAAATTCAACCACTTATTTTTCCACCAATTAAGTAGCACAGATTGATTATACATTTTCTTTAAAACACCTGAAAAGAGCCAGACATGGTGGCACATGCCTGTTATTCCAGAGACTTGGGAGACTGAGGCAGGAGGATCCAAGTTTGAAGCCAACCTTATCAATTTAGCAAAGCCATAAGCAACCTGATGAGACCCTGTCTCAAAATAAAAAAGGAGTAGAAATGTAGTTCAGTGGTTAAATGGCCCTAGGTTCAATCCCTGGTACAAAAAAAAATGTACATGAAAGGAAAGAAGTTGTAAGCACCTATGCTCTTATATGTTTGGTTCCCTTCACATGTTTTTGTGTATATATAATATACAAAAATATGTATTTTTGTGTGTGAGAATTTACTTATAGACATGAGAGCCAATGATTTTCCTCAGTTGTAAAAAAATTAGAAGTATGGGAGAATTTCCTTGTCATCAAAATCTACTTATATCAGTGTTTTTAATGCCTATGTGTCAGTCCAATATTAATGAGCACATATGCTTTTCCTAGTATTTTGCTTTTAAAAAATTGGTGATAATGACAATTCTATGTATACCTATACATAGCATTTGCTCAATATATTTTTGGAAGTGAAATTTCTGAGTTTTGGGGTCGCAGTTTCTACTATTACCATAAAGGACAGGGTCTTTGCAGCTATTAGTGGAAAATCAGTTGGTGCTATGTGTCTTGACTTGTCTTGATATGGAATGAAAAGTTTAAAAATAAAATCAGTGGAGTAATATTTAAGAAAAAAGAAATATGGAAGGGTAAAATTCTATTACATGACAGATCTTTACTGGTAGCATATTCCAGAAACATTGGGACATGACTGTAAATAAATGAATAAGGAATCAAGTTTGACATTTGCATGATGAAATATGAAGCACATTTTCAATAATTTCAGTGATCCCCTAAATATCATTCAGAAATGTTAGCTGACCTAAATTTTCATTTGGCTAATGACTTTCTTTGCAATGCATATGACAAGCTGTCATTGCCATACCACCAGTAATACATCAATAAATTCCACCTCTTGTGAGTTTTTGTATATTTATACATAGAGCAATGGAAAAATACCTAGGTACAATAGAAATTGGCATAATCTCTTACAGAACCAAGAGAGAATATTAAAATTTAAAACATTCATGTATTTGAATATAATGCAAAACAGCTGTATACTTCTCTTAAATAAGAAATATTTAAATGTATCCTAAGGTAAAACTCTTCATTCATCATTTTTGGTTATAAACAATATAACCTTTATGATTCTAAAAAAGTTTACTTTTTAATAAAAGTACTTGCAAAGCCAAGAGGATTTTAACAGGCAATATATCACCTTCCCCCCACAAAAACTGTTAATTATCTAATATGTAATACAGATATATTTCTCCCATACATGCTTAGATTTCTCAATGGGAAATGATAAACACACTATAGACAGAGAGAAGAAAATATCTTGAGGGCTGAGGTTGTGGCTCAGTGGTAGAGTGCTTGCCTAGCATGTGTGAGGCACTGGGTTCGATCCACAGCACCACATATAAATAAATAAATAATAAAGTCCATCAACAACTAGAAAATATTTTAAAAAGAAGAGTTATCTTGAAACATATTTCAATTTTTAATTCAACTGCTGTGAATTGAAACTTTTATTAATTTATATGTTTGAATAGCAATTAGATAATAATTGAGTGGCTCACTGAATAATGATTATTTTTAAACTGATTTTTTAATAAGTATTTTGGTATTTTTATGGAAAATCAGGGTCATATTGGTGAAGGCCTATTGTTGTGGGAAGAGATTATTTGATTACAAAGAAGAGAAGCAATACACATTAGCTCCTTAAAAAGGAAAAACATATATTCAAAATAAATGAAATCAGCATATCAAAAAGATGCCTGTACTCCCATGATTATTGGAATACTATTCACAACTGAGATATGGAGTCAGTCGAGGTACCCATGGAGAGGTGAATAGATTAAAACAATACGACATATGCACATGTGAAATACCATTCAGCCAGAGAATGGATGAAAGAGAATGGATGAAATTTTATGTTGTTTGCAGCAACATGGGTGTGAAATAAGCCAGGCACAAAAAGACAAGTACTGAATATCTTCTCTCATACGTGGAAATTTAAAAGGTGAACTCATTGATGTAAAGAGCAAAGTAATGGTTCCTAGGGGGCTATTGAGTGAAGGGAGAAAAAATGGAGAGAGATTGGTTAATGGGCACAAAGTCATAATCAGATAAGAAGAATATGTTCTGGTCTTTTGTTGCACAGATTGATGATAGTAGTTAATGGTATTCTATCATATAAACACAAAACATCTGGAAGAGAGGATTTTGACTATTCTCACCACAAAGAAAATATATCTATAGAAATAATGGACAACTTAATTGTCCTAAATTGATCAATACACAATGTATAAATGTAATAAAACATAACACCGTACCCCACAAATATGTATAATTATTATCTGTTAATGAAAGTTAATTAACTAATAAGGGAAAGATTGTTTGCAGAAACATTACTTATTACTCAAAGGTAAAATCAGCTGTGATTTCTTAGGGCTGAGAGGTAGGCAGTTGTCATTCATCATTTTTCCTTCTGTCTTTCTCTGGAGTACACTCCCCTCTATAACCCTATCTTGGGCTAAATAGTCTCTCTTCTCTGCTTATCATTGCACATCTTCTTCTTTTACTTTGTCTCTCTCTAGACCAAGTCCTTTATCTTTATTCACCAATGTCCCATATGTGGCTGCCCTAATGAATGGTTTTACACAGCTTCTAGATCAAAGGGCCAGCAGAGACAATGTAGATGTTTTGAGTTTTAAACTCAGCATTTTCATCAGGTGAACACCCAGTACCAAAGAACTGTGATATGGAAAGAGGTAACCAGAAATGGCGAAAGTACGAGGTTACCAGGAACATGATCTTGGGAATGGTGAGGCTAGATTCTGAGTGGAGCTTTGCAGGTCTCTAGTTCATTCTGACCCAATAAGAGAGACATGAGTCTAGAGATGAAGATGGTAAAATTTCCCATCTAGTTGCTCTTTTTTTTATTAATTTATTTAAATGCATTTCAAGTCATAGTACATATATAGAGCTCAAATTTTCCATTTCTGTGTTTGCCAACCAGATAGAGTCACACCATTTGTATCTTCATACATGTACCAAGGGTAGTGATGACCATCTAATTCAACAATCTTTACTACACCCATTTCTCTTTTCCTCCCCCCACATCCCCCATCCCCATCCAGAGTCACTCCATTTCTCCTATGTTCCCCATTCCCACCTCCCTTATGAATCAGCATCCACTAATCAGAGAGAACATTCGGCATTTGGTTTTTTGGGATTGACTTACTTCACTTAGCATAATGTTCTCCAATTCCATCCATTTACCTGCAAATGCCATAATTTTATTCTCTTTTATTGCTGAATAATATTCCATTGTGTATATGTACCAGAGTTTCTTTATCCATTCATCTATTGAAGGGCATCTGGGTTGCTTCCACAGTTTTGCAATTGTGAATTGTGCTGCTATAAACATTGAGGTGGCTGCATTACTGTGTGCTGTTTTTAAGTCTTTAGGGTATAGGCCAAGGAGTGGAATAGCTGGATCAAAAGGTGGTTCCATTTCAAGTTTTTTAAGAAGTCTCCATACTGCTTTCCAGATTGGTTGCACCAGTTTGCAGTCCCACCAGCAATGTTTGAGTGTGCCTTTTTCACCACATCCTCGCCAGCATTTATTGTTGCTGGTATTATGGATAGCTGCCATTCTGACTGGGGTGAAAGGAAATCTGAGAATAGTTTTGATTTGCATTTCTCTGACGGCTAGAGACGTTGAACATTTCTTCATATATTTGTTTATTGATTGTATATCATCTTCTGAGAAGTTTCTATTCAGCTCCTTAGCCCATTTATTGATTGGGTTGTTTGTTTTTTTGGTGTTAAGTTTTTTGAGTTCTTTATATATCCTGGAGATCAGTACTCTATCTGATGTGCGTGTGGCAAAACTTTGCTCCCAGAATGTAGGCTCTCTGTTCACCTCATTGATAGTTTCTTTTGCTGAGAAGAAGCTTTTTAGTTCAAGTCCATACCATTTGTTGATTCTTGCTTTTATTTCTTGTGCTATAGGAGTCTTGTTGAGGAATTCAGGGCCTAATCCAACGTGTTGAAGATTTAGACCTACTTTCTCCTCAATTAGATGTAGGGTCTCTGGTATAATTCCTAGGTCTTTGATCCACTTTGAGTTGAGTTTTGTGCATGGTGAGAGATAGGGGTTTAGTTTCATTTTACTACAAGTGGATTTCCAGTTTCCCCAGCACCATTTGTTGAAAAGGCTATCTTTTCTCCAATGTATGTTTTTGGCACCTTTGTCTAGTATGAGATAGCTGGATTTCTGTGCATTACTCTCTGTGTCTTCTATTCTGTACCATTGGTCTACATGTCTATTTTGGTGCCAGTACCATGGCTTTTTTGTTACTATTGCTTTGTAGTAACGTTTAAGGTCTGGCATTGTCATACCTCCTGCTTCATTCTTCTTGCTCATGATTGCTTTAGCTATTCTCGGTCTCTTATTTTTCCAAATGAATTTCATGATTGCCTTTTCTATTTCTATAAGAAAGGACTTTGGGATTTTAATTGGGATTGCATTGAATTTGTATAGTGCTTTGGGTAGTATGGCCATTTTAAAAATATTGATTCTGCCTATCCAAGAACATGGGAGGTCTTTCCATCTTCTTAGATCTTCTTCAATTTCTTTCTTTAGTGTCTTGAAATTTCATTGTAGAGGTCTTTCACCACTCTTGTTAGATTGATTCTCAAGTATTTTATTTTTTGGAGGCTATTGCGAATGGAGTAGTTTTTCTAATTTCTCTTTCAGAGGACTCATTGCTGATGTATAGAAATGCATTTGATTTATGGATATTTATTTTATATCCTGCAACTTTGCTGAATTCATTTATCAGTTCTAGAGGTTTTCTGGTGGAACTTTTTGGATCCTTTAAGTATAGAATCATGTTGCCTACAAATAATGATAGCTTGGGTTCTTCTTTCCTTATTCGTGTCCCTTTAAATTCCTTCATCTCTCTGATTGCTCTGGCTAGAGTCTCAAGAACTATATTGAATAAGAATGATGAGAGAGGGCATCCCTGTCTTGTTCCAGTTTTTAGAAAGAATGCTTCCAATTTTTCTCCATTTAGGATGATGTTGGCCTTGGGCTTAGCATATATTGCTTTAACAATGTTGAGGTATGTTCCAACTATGCCTAGTTTCTCTAGTGTTATGAACATGAAAGGGTGCTGTATTTTGTCAAATGCTTTCTCTGTGTCAATTGATAGAATCATGTGATTCTTATCTGTAAGTCTATTGATGTGATGGATTATGTGTATTGATTTCTGTATGTTGAACCAACCTTACATCCCTGGAATGAACTCCACTTGATTATGGTGCAGTATTTTTTTAATATGCTTTTGTATGTGATTTGCCAGAATTTTATTGAGAATTTTTGCATCTATATTCATCAGGGATATTGGTCTGAAATTTTCCTTTTTTGATGTGTCTCTGTCTGGTTTTGGAATCAAGGTGATACTAGCCTCATAGAATGAGTTCGGAAGGGTTCCTTCCCTTTCTATTTCGTGGAATAATTTGAGGAGTATTGGAGTTAGTTCTTCTTTGTAGGTCTTGTAGAACTTGGCTGAGAATCCATCTGGTCCAGGGCTTTTCTTTGTTGGAAGGTTCTTGATGGTCTCTTCTATTTCCTTGCATGTAATTGATCTGTTTAAGTCATGAATGACCTCCTGGTTCAGTTTGGGTAGGTCATATGTCTCTAGGAATTTGTTGATGTCTTCAGGGTTTTCTATTTTACTGGAATATAAGTTTTCAAAATAGTTTCTGATTATCCTCTGTATTTCAGCATGGTCTGTCGTGATATTTCCTTTTTCATCACAAATTTTGGTAATTTGGGTTTTCTCTCTCCTTTTTTTTAGGGTGGCTAAGGGTTTGTCAATTTTGTTTATTTTTTTGAAGAACCAGCTTTTTGTTTTATCAATTTTTTGAATTGTTTCTTGTGTTTCAATTTCATTGATTTCAGCCCTGATTCTAATTATTTCCTGTATTTTACTTTTTTGGTGTTGCTTTGTTCTTCTTTTTCTAGGGCTTTGAGTTGTAGTGTCAAGTCATTGATTTGTTGACTTTTACATCTTTGAATATGTGTGCTTAATGCAATGAACTTTCCTCTTAGCACTGCCTTCATAGTGTCCCAGAGATTTTGGTATGTTGTATCAGAGTTCTCATTTACCTTCAAGAATTTTTTTTTATCTCTTCCCTGATGTCTTCTGTTACCCATGCATTGTTCAATAGCAAATTATTGAGTCTCCAGGTCTTGTAGTGGCTTCTTTTTTTAAACTATCATTAATTTCTAGTTTCAGTCCATTATGGTCAGATAGAATGCAGGGTAGTATTTCTATTTTTTTGTATTTACTAGGACTTGCTTTATGGCATAGCATATGATCTATTTTGGAGAAGGATCCATGTGGTGCTGAGAAAAACGTGTATTTGCTTGTTAAAGGATGGAATGATCTATATATAACCATTATGTCTATACCATTGATTGTTTGATTAAGTCTTGCAGATTCTTTGTTTAGTTTTTGTTTGGAAAATCTATCCAGTGGTGAGAGAGTTGTGTTAAAGTCACCCAATACTATTGCATTGGGGTCTATTTGGTTCTTGAATTTGAGAAGGGTTTGTTCGATGAACATGGCTGCCCCATTGTTGGGGACATAGATATTTAAGATTGTTATGTCTTGTTGATGTATGATTCCCTTAAGCAGTATGAAATGACCTTCTTTATTCCTTTTCACTAACTTTGGTTTGAAGTCCACTTTATCCGAAATGAGGATGGAAACTCCTGCTTGTTTACGCAGTCCATGTGAGTGATAAATTTTTTTCCATCCTTTTACCTTCAATTTGTGTCTCTTTCTATGAGATGAGTCTCTTGGAGGCAGCATATTGTTGGGTCTTTTTTTTTAATCTGTGTCTTTTAATTGCTGAGTTTAGGCCATTGACATTCAATGTTATTATGGAGACATGATTTGTATTTCCAGACATTTTTGTTTATTCTTAGGTTTTTATCTTGACTGGGTTTCTCCTTTGATTGGCCTTTAGTGTAGCTCCTCCCTCTGCAAGTTTTCATTATTGTTTTTTATTTCCTCCTCATGGAATATTTTACCAAAAATGTTTTGTAGTGCCAGCTTTCTTGCTGTGAATTCTTTTAATTTTTGTTTATCTCAGAAGGTTTTTATTTCATCATCAAACCTAAAACTTAATTTTGCTGGATATAAGATTCTTGGTTGGCATCCGCTGTCTTATATCACTTGGTATATGCTTTGCTATGATCTTCTTGCTCTCAGGGTCTGGGTTGAGAAGTCTGAAGTGATCCGAATTGGCTTTCGTCTATATGTAATCTGATTCCTTTCTCTTGTGGCTTTTAAGATTCTCTCCTTATTCGGAATGTTAGGCATTTTCATTATGATGTGCCTTGCTGTAGGTCTGTTGTGATTTTGTACATTTGGTATCCTGTAAGCCTCTTGAATTTGATTATCCAGTTCATTCTTCATATTTGGAAAGTTTTCTGATATTATTTCATTGAATAGATTGCTCACCCCTTTGGTTTGGAATTTCATGCCTTCCTCTATCCCTTCTCATGTTTGGTGTTTTAATGTTATGCTATAGTTCTTGGATGTTCTGTTGATGGTTTATTACTGTCTTCACAATGTGGTCAACTCTATTCTCAAGGTTAAATATTTTGTCTTCAGTATCCGAGGTTTTGTCTTCCAAGTGGTCTAATCTGTTGGTGATGCTTTCTATTGAGTTTTTAATTTGGTTTATTGTTTCTTTCATTTCAAGGATTTCTGTTTGGTTCCTTTTCAGAATCTCTATCTCCTTATTGAAGTGATCTTTTACTTCCTGTATTTGCATATGTATCTCTTTATTGAAGTGATCTTTTACTTCCTGTATTTGCCTATGTATCTCTTTATCGAAATGATCTTTTGCTGACTGGGCTTGCTCTCTTATATCATTCTGTAAGTCATCGAGCATTTTAATTATGTACATTCTGAACTCCTGTTCTGTTGTTTCTTTTGCTGCACTGACCATGGATTCTAATAGTGTAGTTTCTTGGTTTGTTTGAGACACTTTCTTCCCTTGTTTTTTCATTATGTTTGTGTGTCTTTCCTTCTAGCTCTGCTGAACCAAGGTGTTACTGTTTTTACTCCTATTATATTTTCCCTGCAGGGTTTCAATACCTCTCCTTTGAAGGGGGGACCAATATCGATTGATCTCAATACAAACAATATATACTTTCAAACCAAGTAGCTCCTAAAATCTCCAAATACATTTACAGTTTAGTCACAACATACAACAATTATGAGTTCCTTTAACATCTATTATGTAAACAATAGGTTTGCACAAGGTTGTATATTTTCTGTTGGTGGGCTAGGGAAACTCGAGGGTGAGGTGTAGGATAGAATGTTGGGGTAGTAGGAAGTGAGGATATGATTATTAGATTTAGAAAGCATGAAAAAGGAATCTAAGAGAAGTTGGCTATTATTAGAAAGAGCAACAGAGAGTTGGGGAAGACCAGTAAGGAGGAAGAAAATAGAATGCAAGTAGTGAGGACTCATGGGAGTAAGAAAAATAAAACCTATGCAAGTGGGAGTTACAAGACTATATAATACCACTCTAGTATACAGTTCAGAAATCCCAATCTACTATATCCTACTGTATAACAGATATTTGGTTTCACAACTATTGGGGATTAGAAGGTAGGAAAAGAGCAAGAAAAGAGTAAAGGAAAAAGAAAGAAAGGAGAGAAGAAAAGAGCAGAGAAATAAGACAAAAAGTTTAAACAAGAGGAATCTAGGAGAAAAAGATAAAGGACAAAATAAAATATAAGAATTTTAAAAAGGAAAAAAGGTCTCAATGTAAATAAACAGGTATGCTGCCATTCACCTCCAGTAGGTGGCGTTGTCTGTTGCTCCCTGGACTTTCCCCGCTGGGTGGAGGATGTCCTGGGTGTGGGTCCCACCAGGAAGCCGACTGCTTCAGGAGCAGTTTGAATGTCTGAGCCGCTGGTGCAGACGCTGTTTCACAGTGTGCTGTGCTGATTTCTAATTTTGTCCTGAGATGCTGTCTGTAGTTCCCTGATGCAGGAAGTTCTGCCGTGTTAGATGGAGATCCACAAAGAACAATAGCCGGGGGTCCCGCGCGGGAGCCCACAGGAGCAACTGCTAGGGGTCCTGTGTGGCTGGGTGGGCGCTGGAGCCAGGAACTCCGTGTAGACACAGGCCCCACTCACCTGGGGTGAATCCCGGGCTCGAGCCCTGGGCTGGGGCCCTGCGCGGTGTTCCGCCATTGGCCGCTGGAGACACGCTTTCCGTGGCAATCACTGCTGCCTGGTGGCCCTGCGTTCACACATGTGGGTGAAATTCCTGTGGGGGATGATAAGCTGCAGTATGATGACAAGAAACTGACTGGGGGACGGAATTTCCACCACTTCAAGCTCCAGTCCCGGAGAGACTAGCACGGAGGAGTCTGTCTAGGCCGCCATCTTGGAACCGAATGCTATCTATTTGCTCTTTTATGAGGGTCAAGAAATTTCTTCATCCCATGTGATCTTCTACTGTTGACTGGAACTTCTTAGAATTCCCTTTTCAGAATTCCATCACATTTTAAGGAAAGCACACTCTCTTAGAAATTCAGAACCTTCAGGAAAGTTTACACATGATAAGATAGAACAGTGGAGAAACACATGAATGAATCCAGTCTTCTTTTTATAATCATTTATAACTGCAAGGAACCATAGGTATCATTAATCTCACTCTACGTTATGTAGTAGGGGATGTGAGGTTTAAGCATTGTCCCATGTCATTTGATTAGTTGTTTTGTAAAGGTCAAGACTAAAGTCAGGATTTTTTTTCACTCTCATTTTATTCCAGTATTATTTCTACTGCACCAATGTGTTTCCTTTTTAACAACTCAGTTTGATTATTATAATAAAAACAATTAGAATTTTGCTCTATCAAAGTTTCTGTGCTGTTTTCCTGTTACTGCTAAACAAATTACAGCAAAATTAGTTGCTTGAATAGAACAAACTCATTATCTTGAAGTCCAAAGTCTGATGAAGGTCTCACTGGACTAAAATCAAGGACTGTGCTACATTCTGGAGGCTCTAAAGGTTAATCTTATCTTTGCCTTTTCTAGCACCTAAAGGTTTCTCACAAACTTTGTTCTTTGGCTCCCTTCCACCTTCAAAGCGTGCAAAGTTTGCTTGACACATTTCAAATGAAAGCACTCTTATTTCTCTTGCTCTTTTAAAGACGCTATGGTTACCTTGGGCTTACCAGTACAATCCAGAATAATCTATTATAAAATTAGCTGATTAGTAACCTTAATTCCATCTGCAACATTAATTCCCTTTTGCTATATAAGTTTATGTATTCACAGGTTCCGAATATTAAGACATAAAAGTCCTGGGGATCCATGTCTTACCTATACAGTGTCACTCTTTTATACCTAATGTGCACTAGACTAATTCTGAGTTTTCTCTTTTGGCTTCTTTAATTTGTGCTGGTAATCACTTGCTGTAGGAAATAATTCGTAGGTCAGGATATTTTTTGAATCCGTTCATTCTGGTTTCCTCCTGAAAGAAATAAGAGGAAATTCTCTAGCAGATAATCATCAGATTTTATCTGCACCATGGCTTTTTTCCATCCTTAGAATGACAGATTTGGGGACAGAACAACATCACTAACCCTCTGATTGTTCTTGAGCTATACCTAGCCAGATCTTCTTGACCAGTGAATTTTTTATTATTGTCTCTAATCTCTTGAATGAACCTGATTTTAACTACTGCAATGTTCCATTATGAATTATTCTCTGAAACTGTATTTGATTATTTCTTATTATTTGATTATTGCTACCTGAATATGGTAGTAGAAAATTTAAAAATCATTTCTGTGCCCACTATATTATCTTATAGATTATAGCCTACTCCCTCGGCTGGCAATTCCAAGTTTCTCTAGTCCATTCATTTCTCCAATCCCAATAAATACATGAATCCTCCTATGAAGTTTTCCTTCTGTTCTAACTATTCCTCTGAGGAAATTAAGACCAGACATCATTACCTCACAGCATAATATGCACAATGAGTATGAAATTAAGTATGACATCAGGATGATATTATGACTTACTAGAAATGCATTCAATGTTGCAAAAGTAGAGCATTGGCTTAAAAGGGGTTATTACCTCTGAAAGAGTAGGGTAGTAGTGGAAGTAGGGAGATACAAAAAGTTTCATCGAAAGAGATTACTTCTGAACAGGGTCTTGTGTAAGGAGACAAGAATATGAGGGAAAAACTGGGTTGCCTAGAAGCCAGTTTCTTTCCCCTGTGACATATTTGCCATTCCAGTTCTTTTCTAGCCTCCCGAATTTGAAAAGAACTTTGAAAAGAACTTCAGACCTATGTATGTATGTATGTATGTATGTGTGTATTATTTTATTTATTCATCTATTATTTTATTTATACTGGGGACTGAAAACAAGCATGATTTACCACTAAGCCACATTTCCAGTCCTTTTTTATATTTTATTTTGAGACAGGGTCTCACTTTCCTCTAAATACAGGCACTTCTGAACACTCAATTTCAGGTTATGCATTAAGAGACATCTTTCAGAGGGAAATGCTTCACCCTTACCCCATCAGTCATCAAACACTATTTGTACTATTTCTCATTACTAGCAATTTATTTTGTTGACCCATGATAGTACATCAGGCTGTGTTATGGTTTAGATGTGGTGTCCCCTAAATCTCCTGTGTGAGACAATGAAAGGTTTAGAGGAGAAATGATTGGGTTATAGCCTTAACCTGATCAGCAGATTAATTCCTGATGGGATTAACTGAGTGAAACTGGAGGCAGGTGTGGTGTGGCTGGTGGAAGTGGTTCATTGAGGGTGTGGCTATAGGTATATATTTTGTATCTAGAGAGTGGAGACTCTCTCTGCTTTCTGATCATCATGTGAGCTGGTTCCCATTGCCACACTCTTCCACCATGATGTTCTGTCTCACCTTGAGCCCAGAGGAATGGAGCCTGTTGTCTATGGATTGAGACTTCTGAAATGGTGAGTCCTTAAATAAACATTTCCTCTTCTATAACTGTTCTGGTCACAACAGTGAAAAAGCTAAGACAGGCTAGTACCTTTGAATTTGCAAAATTTAGTAAAAATGCTATCTGGGCCCTCTATCTTCATTCTCTGCACTTTCTATTTTACCCCAGATGAATCTTTCTTATACCTTTTGTCATAATACACTTCCTGATTCCCACAGAGAAGAGTCCAACCCCCTTAGGCTGCTATTCAAGACTCTATATTCTAGACCCTAACCACCTTTACAAACGTATACTCACTGTTTTGCAAACAAATTCTCTCATATCAGCTTCTTTAAATTTCTAGCCTCAAGTCTCCCAATCCCAATGAACTTTATGCCATAGTCATATTGAACTAATCCTGATCCTTTGAAATTGTGTTCTTCCTCTCTTGGTATGGGCTATATTGATTTTCTCTTCTCAGACTTGTGACATTTTTGAGAACAGAACATACGTTTCATTCAGATTTATATTTTCCCACCTAACCTCTACATACAAAAATGTAACCAATAATACTGACCAAATAAAATATTGTTTATAATTCCTTTAAATTCTGTAATTCAAAGGGACATTCTTTTACTTCCTGAAAAGGAAATTTAATGAAGACAACACTTTCTAACTGATTCTCTTTATTTGTGGGGGAAAAATGTCTCCACTTGTACATGTTGAAAAGAGTGAGATAATTGCTTTGGTGACTTCCCATAACCTAAAGCAACAAGACAGTGACACAGTTGATAATAGAATTTAGTTCTTTGACTCCAATTTGTGTTTCCTACAAAGCATCACTCAACAACAGGGAAGGAATTCCATATGAATTAAATATCTTTCTTTGAATTGAAATCAGTTTTCTTTTGTAACATCAACACCTTCACTACAGGGTATTCTGTGAACTGAAAGGAAAGGCTGTGTGCTGAAGCTGTGTCTTGCTAGCACTTCAGCAGTTTTAATAGCTTCTTGTCGGAGAGCTTTTTAATTTGAATAGAATCTGAGCAATGGTAGGAAGATTTTATGTAACCCTCACTTTTCTATTGTTGAAAGCGCTTCCATCTTTAAGATCTGAAAAGGCAAGACCTCTGCCATTAAAAAAAAATCACGGTGTCTGGAAGTTATATTCACAGGCAGTTAGCAAGTATTGCATTGGTCTTTGTACATTACTAGGCCACAGTAAAGATGAGATAAAATCAGAATCAATGGACTGTATAAGTTGAAAATAATATTTACTCAAGTGAATGTATGCTTGAACTTCAGATATATAAATTTTTTTTTATATTTTTTAAAGCTTATATGGGAAAAAGTTTAAATTTTATTAAAGAATAAAAGATCAAAGGAAAAAAATCCAGTACTTTAGCTACAATTTGATGAATATGATAATTTTTGTGCTCATATTATACTTAAAGATACATCACTTTTAAACACACTAATCATGTATACCCTGATGATGAGAAAGTTTCTGGTGACATACCATTTAACCACTGAGAGGTGGTAAGGGTGTTTACTTTCTTCTTGAAAGGACCCACAGTAGTTTTTAAGGAATATATTTCAGTGCACAATACAGTATTCTCCCATGTGAAAGTAGATAAACTGGTAACATATGTTGGAATATATTTCCTTTGTGAATCAGAGTGACCACAGTTTGAGTTGCTTTCAAATGAGTTACAATACTATCTGAACTCCATAGTCGTATATCAATAGATGGCTAAGTGAAGGTCTCGTTGAATCATGAAGATTAAGTTGGGTTGTTCACATTTCTGTCAACATGGATAAACACTCTGAAATTGATATACTCATTTAAGTATGCCAGTTTATTCAAAACAACATATTGAATTCTTTTTTTTTTTTAAATATTTTTTAGTTGTTGATGGACACAATGTCTTTATTTTATTGCTTTATATGTGGTGCTGAGGATCGAACCCAGAGCCTCACGCATGCGAGGCAAGTGCTGTACCGCTGAGCTACAATCCCAGCCCCATATTGAATTCTTTATTCTAGTCACTGTGCTAGGTTCTAGAGAGCTAACAATAGATAAGACACACCAGGAAAAACAATACACATATAAATATTGGTTAAACAATGGAACAGTAGTGATAGATATATGCAGCCTGAATCTTAAGAACAAAATTCATATAGAAATTACCAAGGTGAACGTGGTAGTAAGGGTTTTCCAATTGTAGGAAACAGAATTTGAAGAGCCATCAAGGCAGAAAACAACTTAATGTGGATAGAGTACTATAAAATATTGTGCTGATAAATTCTTAAGTTCAAGAGAAATAGAGTGGGTCTTAGTCAAGGTAAGTCAGTTGTGGCATACAAGGGAGTTTGAACATCATCCTAGAGAAAAGAGACACACTGAAGGGTTTTTAGAGATTTGTGTTTTAAATAGAACCCCATGAGAGTGCTGTGTAGAACAGATTGGAGAGAATAGAAGCCAGAAAAGCAGGTAGTTAAGAGAATATTGAAGTAGTCCAGGAAAGAGGTGTTTGATTCTAAATGAGGATAGTAATACTAATGATGAAGGAGTGAGAAAAGATTTTAAAAAGTATTTAGAAGATACAAGTACCAGTATTGACTGGCTGTGGGGTGGCGAGAGAAAACAGGCGTAATTAGGCTTTTCACTTGAGTGACAGGATAGATTGTGTAACATCAATTTGATTAGAGAATAAAGAGAAGGATAACATGGCAGATGATGACAGGGTGGAGGAAGGGAGGGAGAAGATTTTTTGCTGATCATTGCATTTGCAGATTTTTTCTGAGCACTCCTTTTATGTAAGTAACTGTTAAATGATTAATCTAGTGACATTAGAAGGTGTTCATTATCTTTGAAAAAATAAATCTAAAATGTTATCAAATACATTAGCATAATTATTATTTGATTTTCATTTTGAAATAATATATCATTTTCTAAGAACACTTATTTTTCAAATACTCTATATGTTTTTCACTTTATAGAGAAAGGCAAGAGCAGATCAGACTGATTTTGAAGGTAGTCAATCAATCTATTCCATGGTTAACTTCTAAGAAGTACATTTGAAATTTGGATGTTCTTCAAGCATCTCCAGATTTATTAATTAGTTAAGAATTTATCAATCTAATTAACTTATTTAATCCATGGAAATATGTCTAAAAATAAATAGGTGGTTCAAACCATTTATGTGGCTCAAGTGTATTCTGAAATAAATGTTTATGCTCATTAGAATTGGTCATTATCACTTAGATACAACTGGTCAAATCAAACCAAATAAAATGAAACAAAAGCATCACTTAACAAAAAGTATTACCTCATAATATAGTGACCTCCATCCCATCTCCCAGTAGCAACAACTTTATTTGATCATGAAAAGGATTTGAAAGCCAGTGTATCTTGAACTAAGACAGATCTGCGTTCTATTAACTGACCCTGGAAACATACACATGGTTGTGCATTTTTCCATTGCTAAATTTTAAAAGCATTGAAATATTATATTGTATAATGCTAGAAAGATACAATGGCACAAATTTTCCAACACTAAAATGAATAAAATACCTCTGTATTTCTCACAATTTTATGCCTTCAAACACTAACATTTCTTTGAATACCTCTGCAACAGCATATCCTGAAGAATTGTACTCATTGCAAATGTTAAGGAGGCATTCATATCATGATTTTTATGCATATGATGCCAGTGATTTGTCTTTATTATGATGAAGCTTATTTTAATTAAAGGGAATTATCTATAAGGCTGGTACAAAGATGACCCATAGGAACAAAGACCTTTATAACTTCTAGGTTATAACTTTTAATTCTTCCTAAATTGTTACTGCTACAGTACACTAAATGATAACCAAGTGACCTGGAAAAGTTGATGTGATTCCCTAAGCACTTAAAAGAGTACTAGACTTTGATACTGGGGAAAATCCAACCTTTCATATTTAGTAAGTTAGAACAAAGTGGGTTCTCTCTATATTTTCTGCTTATTTTGTTAAATATTCTTCAAATGATACTTAGCTGTTTCAGTCATCTTTTTCACTGCTGTGACTAAAGGACATGACCAGCACAATTATAGAGAAGGAAAGTTTATTTGAGGGCTCACAGTTTCAGAGGTCTTAGTCCACAGGAGGCTGGCTCCATTCCTCAGGGCTGGAGATGAAGCTGAACATCATGGTAGGAGAGAGTAGCAGAGGGAAGCAGCCTACTTGGTGATCTGGAAGCAGAGAGACTTCACTTCCCAGATACAAATATATACCCCATGCCCACACCTCAATCCCCCCCTCTTCCAGCTATACCACTTTAGTTACCACTCAGTTAATCCCTATCAGAGGATTAAATCACTGGGTTAAGACTCATACGACCCATTCATTTCTCCTCTGAACCTTCTTGTATTGTCTCTCATGTGAGCTTTTGGGGGACACCTATCATCTGAAGCATAACACTTAGCTCTCAAAGGAATAAGTTTCATCCATTGGAAATCATTAAACTAAAAACACTTAACCAGCCAATAGTAATTAGACATGTGATATATCCTTACAACTGTACCTCTTTAAGATAGTTTAGTGAAAGGCAAGACCTATTTGTGTCTAACATTTTGCTGTGCTCTAGGTTAAGCACAGGTGTCATGAGTGGCAGGTTGATATTACAAATTAGATCTACAAAACAGTTGTGGTTATTTTCAGTTTTCTTTTCAAAGCAGATAATAATTGGTTTATGTATCACTCTTTTTGTAACAATTGTTTTTATAATTATCTTCAACATTAATTTCTGAAATGGTTTTAATATACTTTTACAATTAACTGTTTGAGGGCAATTGAACTAAAGCATACATAAGAAATGGGAAATGATCACTTTAATACTACCATGAAAATAGCTAACTATTTCAGAGCACCAAGCAGCAAGCCCAGCAGCCCTATAAACCTACCATAAGAGTCAAGTTGATTTGAATGACTATCTTATGGGAAAATCTGGCAGGACCACTCTGAAGAATTTTTAACATAAGAAACATACTTGTTAACTTTCTAGTCACCTAGGGGCCACATAAAAATGATTTGCTACAGTTGAGGGATTTTTCAAGGTTATGATATGACCCATCAAACATTAAAACATAAGATGCACAAGACTGAAACAAATTTGAAACTTTCAGTTTTACATTCAGTAGCGGGTCCCCAGGAAGTAACTGGGTATCCTTGACACCATACCATGGTTTGTGTCTGCTGATCTTTGCACTTTGCTGAAAACTGATTTGCCTTTACGGGCACGCAGTCATAAACATTGCCAGGGAATGGTCAAAAAAAACACAGAACTTATTAGTTCTTGTTTACAACAAGAACTCAGAAAATGTAGAACTCTTATGATTAGCTTGAATGCTTATTGCATTCCATGTGATTAAATAATTGAATGTGATTATTTCAAAAATCAGTGGAATAAATTTTGGGCAAAACCGCCCTTTGGTCTATATGATTAAGTATTGCAAGTTGTGGAATTTCCGTTTATTATTTCTTCATATTTCCATTTTAATAAGAAAATATATGCAACTGAGTCTTGGAATTTTAACAATTTTAAAGCCCCAAAGATATTATGGCTCATAATCAAGGGTTTTGATTTCTATTATTTCTATAATAATTTCTTGGTATGTTCAAATATGCAATGAAAGAAAAACTTTTTTTTGTTGTTGTTACTGGGGATGGTACCCAGGAACAACTTTCTTGTGACATAATTATGCTATGTTATGATTATTGGGAGAAAACAAATGTTTTAAAATATATCTCATCAAATTGAATTTTAATATATTTCATTAGAAAAATATCATTAGATATTATTTGTCATGCATCACGTGGTCATCAGCTTGGTATTAATGGAGATTCAAATGGGTCTGAGATAGAATCTAGGAGTTCACACTAAATATAATAGTTACAAAAATCCACATTTGATTATTAAATTTTTCCCTCATTCAGGTACCCATATATTGAAATGAATGTCTTGTTTGAAAAATGATTGTTGGGGCTGGGATTGTAGCTCAGCGGTAGAGCGCTTGCCTCGCATGCGTGAGGCCTTGGGTTCGAACCTTGGCACCACATACAAAGCAATGAAATAAAGACATTGTGTCCATCTACAACTAAAAAAATATTAAAAAAAAAAAAAGAAAAATGATTTTTAATGCCCAATAGGGTTATGTCATTTGATTATTTTTACATTCCTCTGTCACATAGTAGAAGCTTTATAAATGTTTAACAAATGAATGGATGAAACTGCATGTGTCCTGACAAATTTATGATTCATAAATTTAGTGCACAATATCTCATTAGATGTGCAAATTATAGTGGCATGGATATATTTCATCATGAATTTGATATAAAACCAGAATTTTGAAAGTCCTTTCACACAATAAATTTGTCAATTTTCAGATCTGCAATTTTAATAACATTTAATTTTACAAAATGTGGAATGACATATCTCTGCCACCATGGTTAAATGTGGTATTAATAATCATGGTGTGTGCCCTACATATAAGTCAAGAGATCTTAAGTTATATTTATGAGTCATTTTCCCTATGATGGTCATTATTTTCTGTCAATCAAAATAATTCCTAAATAGAATAGGTGCTTTCTTGGTAACAAAATAATAGCTAATAACTCTTAGATGGGTTTAGAGTTTGTAAGAATCATTATCTCTGGCAGCAATAAATCCCCGAAGTAATTACAAAGTGAAATTTATTTAAAAATACATGGCATAAACTGGGTGTTATCATACTTGATTTTTACTTACTTACATTTTTGTAAAAGTGCACATTACTATTATTATTATTTGATTTTTTTGTACCAGGGATTGAACCCAGGGGCGCTTTACCACTGAGCCATATCGTCAGCCCTTTTTAATATTTTATTTAGAGACAGGTTGCTGAGCCTGGCTTTGAACTCACAATCCTCCTGCAGGGATTACAGGTGTGAGCCACCCAGCCCTGTTAGTCTTATTATTTTGACCACTTCATTACTATTACATTCCTCATGAATTTTCTCACAAAATAGGATCACCGTAGTGCCAATTAATTGAAATGCAGCCACTCAAGTTAACAGCAATAGATTGCACAATTTTTTTAACCTAAATGTAAATAACTAACACAGAACTTTAAAAGAAAGCTAAAGAAGTGTCAACATCAAATTTTTGCTGTCATCATATAAACAAATTATGTTTCTTTTTTTCAGTTTCATTATTTGCCAAAAAAGGGGGGTAGAAAGGAGGCTTAAAATGTCTATTTGTGCCCTTGCATATGTCTTTAATTATTACTATCCCCATTATCACTTTGCATCAATCAATGTTATTTTTGAGTGAAAGTATTATGAATTTAAAGGCTCCAGGGATTGTTCCAGAAGAAATCATAGCTCTATCCTATTTACTCTGGCTGAAGAATGTCTGATCTTCTGGAAAGAAATCTAGAGATTATGAAAAATGACTTTTTGACTATGTCCATTTTTTCCCCACTGAGTCATAACATAGTAAGAAATGTTCAATAAATGAAAATGTATTTCTTATACAAACACAATATTTTTACTGGATATTGGGACTTTTTTCCAACAAATTAAAATTTTATTTCCACAATTTAATTTAAGATCTTCAAACTATCATTTAACTCATAAATTACATTGTAAGGATTTGGGAACTACAACAAAATGCAAGCAGGCTATTTCAGGTGGTTTAATGAGGTTGTTGTGAAGCCTTGAGCAGTATTGGCTATTTGAGATGGTCTATGCCTACTGAGAATGTGCTTTTTCTTTTATCGCCACGGCCTTCAAGGAATTTTCCTAAAATATTTTCAGTAAATTGTTTTAAATGCCATTTCATGAACACTGATCCTTGGTAGATAGCATCATCCTACAGAGGAATGACAGGCTTACCTCACAATTAAATAAAGAATGAAATGTCTTTCTGTTTCCATCATATGTTGGCCTAGTACTTCACAGACTATGTATAATTAGTATCAATATTTTTGTCGTTTTATTAACATTTTAGGATGCTCTAAAATATTGATGCTTTCAAAGTACTTCAGTAAAATAAAACTCAAGATATTTATGATCCAAATTTTTATTTTGGGAAATTCCACTTTGACACATGTTTATCTTTATACTTATCAAATTTGAACTTTCCATAGGGGTGCAAAGAGATATGCATATTCTGCCCACCCATCCCTTCTAAGAGTAGTTTCTTTTTGTATGTTCTATATGTTTAAAATCTGCCATGTTACTAAAGAAAAATTGTTACAATAAAGGGTAGATAAATCATCACTTTTATTTTTTCCCTAAAAATTGGGTTTTAAAATACTTTGTGTAACCTTGAAACTTAAAATGAAAGTTGTTAGATATTCCATAATGAGTAACATAGCGGTTACTCATTTTTTTGGTGGTTCTCAATTTTTAGCAACATTTTTCTTTTTTCAAAAAATTGAAACCTGTAAAGTGTAAGTCAAACATTACTTTAGTGGCATTGACTTTTGTGTTATGCATATGTGTGAGTAAAGTCCCTGCCAGTTATTAACTTCAGGACTAAACTTCCCAAGTTCAGATGCTTCATTTGTAAAATGGTGCAAATGATGGCCTTCCTCAGGGGGTGGCTGTGAAAGTTAAGAAAGTCAATGCTTGTGTAGCTTTAAGCATAGCTTTTACCACTCTCACAATAACATTAATAATTACAAATGAAATAAGTAAGTTACTCTGGTGATGCACAGGTTGGAGCAACGCGAGTCCTGTGCTCTCAGCTGTAGTCCTATTCCCTTTTGTGCATTGTTAATGGTTCAGAAAATGAATTTCAGATAATTCCTCCTTCTTATTCCCACATTAAATGAAGGTTTTATCCATGATCCAGAGAATAGGAGAATAAATAATAGGTGTTTTTCTTAGTGTATGCTGGATTCTTATCTTTCTCTCCTTGAGACAAGCAGTCAGGGTCATTTCCCTGATAGCAGGATCCCACACATTAGTGTAATTTTAGGGTTACTCTACAATGAGTGGGTGACACTCAGAATGGTTTCTCCTTTATACAGTGCCTGATATCAATGGGGGATATTTTATCTTTAATTCATAATGAGAAGTAAAGAAGGGTGATATTATTTGTTCAGTGTACATCATAGAGCGTCAGAAAGTTTAAGGTTGTTTTTCTAACCTTAGAAGATATTCCTATGAAAATAAGAAAGAAACAATAGTTTGGAGTCCATGGTAAATCCATGTTCCTTATCATCTAAAAATATTCCTCTATAGTATCTCATAAGACTAACAACTAGGGTCATTTTCAAGTTAAGGAGCCCCACATATTAAAACACAGAGTAGGCTTTGGTACCAACCTGGACATTACAGTAGGCAGATACAAACATCATGCCTAGCACAATGGATGAAACTCTTAGCCAGCAATTTAGTCTGTGGTCACTGGGAAGTTCTGAATTTAGTTTGGTTTTCTAGTGCATCTCTGTCTACAGGTCAGCTAGGTGTTTCTTATATGGTGACAGAAGACACTGAACCATGTGTTTCTTATTTTCCTGAAGTTGATTCAACTTAATTGTGTCTCTTCCAAGAGCAATGTATTCTACATCCACCCCAGGATTCCTCCATCACTAAGCCTAATCCAATAACAGCACCATGCTCAAATTCCTAGAATTTATAATCTAAATTAAGTCCAGATGAAGTGTTTGGGTATAATTCTTTTAGTTACAAAGATCTATGAATGTCCTATGATAGAAAAGTTGCCTTTCTCCAATACAAAATAATTGTGAGATAGCAAACCTACCCAAACATTGCCATTTGGAGGAAAGCTGAAGGAGCATGGGTATCACAGACCCATGATGATTCTAAAATACAGTGAAGAAAATGTTACTACACCTACCTATTCTAGGAACAGGAAATGTTTCTTGATGAGGGCCTGATTGGAAATCAGCCCACTGCCTTTCATGACATCCTGCTACACACTTTTGGATGTCCTTCCATTTTCATTCCTGACCACTTCTGATGATGATATTGGAAGACATATTTTGGTGATTTGTCTTAGTCCAGTTTCTAGTTAAGAAAGATAGGGGCCTTGGTATTTTTTTCTTATTTTGAACTACCTGTTTTATCCATGCAATTAGTGCCTTTTAAAATATTATTCTCTCATAATTTTATGGGTCCCAATAAATTTAGTTGTATCAACTCCATTCATCAAAAGCCCTTGCTCATATTTCTCTACTTTTGATTGTTATATTTTAGTTGAATATACCACCCTGCAGAGGAACACCTTTAAGATACTTTAGAAACATTTTTATTTTAGTTGAAAATGTCTAACTTACACTGTCTGAACTCTTTCAGATGTATTCCAGCCGTGTACTTGGTTTTAACATTGTCTCAGATCATGTTTATATTTGAGAATCTTTTATAAGTGCTGAGGTTTGGGTAGTTCTGACTGGAGCAAGGAGAATAACTGGCCATGTGCTTCTCTTGCTCTACCAGGCCATCTCTGGTCCTGTGCAGATGGCAGTGGCTCAGTTCTAAAAAGTAAGGTAAAGGAGAAAAGTCTTAGAACATTTATTAGCCTTCGCAGATTCCAGAGTTGGGGAAATAAACTGGCATCATGGGAAAATGAAAATTAGTGGCCATTTTATTCCCTACCACAGTTATGAAAACATGAATTACTGGCTGGATTTCTGGCAACATTGGAAAACTTGGAATTGATTGCTGCCATTGTGTGTTCTTGGTAACCATCCCCCATGACATGGGAACTAATAATGAACAGTGACTGGGACCAAGCAAAGTCTCTGCTCCTACCATCTGCTGTGATTTCCCTCCAGTAGCTCACTGAGTTTAAAAAGCAAGCATTTCCTTGGGCCAAGAAACACCGGGCAGAGCTTATTACCAAACTAGATATTAGAAATGGCAAATGTAAATTAATAGTTGAAAATAGACCCATGCAGAACAATAATCATTATGACTTTTAGATTGCTAGGGTCTTCTCAGAGAATAATTTAAACAGATCTCCAACAAAATATAATCAGAATGATGTCAGATGTTTCAGTAGCCACAGTGAAAACTAGAGGATAAAGGAGCAATAATTTCATATTTTGAAGCAAAATACTTGTGGCCCCAGAAATCTGTATTTTATAAAAACTACCAAATGAATGTGTTTCTCAAATACATTTTCTTGAGAAGTTGTAAAATAGCATGATCTACCAAGAAAGGAGTAAGGAAAAAAAAATGATAGGAAGGAAGGAAGAAAAGAAGGAAGGGAAAAAGGGAGGGATGGAGGAGGAAGAGTATATGACTAACCTGATAATTAAAGTACAGCCTAGTATCTTTCTGCTAATCAATATCTGTTCCAAAGCCTACTGATTCTTGTAGGCTACAATGTAGAAGAAAACACAAGTTTCCTAAATAAAAGAAGTAACCCTGGAAGGATACTTAACAAGTAGAGAAGACTGGCTGCCTCTGATTAAGGAAACTGCATAGTTGAACAGTGACTAAAACTTCACTATTTAACTCTTTGTCTCTTCTGAATTTTGTGTCACAGGCACATATTTCCTATCAAATAAAAACAAAACAATAATAAAAATATATTTTCTGAGATTAAAAATAGCTAAAGAAAGCTGGGCAGGGTTGTGCACACCTGTTTCTCAGTTACTCTGGACGTTGCAGCACAAGAATCTCAAGTTTGAGATCAGTATGGGTGACTAGACCTTGTCTCAAAAATTAATAATGGGGGGCTGGGTGTGCTTGTAATCCCAACAGCTCTGGAGGCTGAGGCAGGGGGACCGCCAGTTCAAAGCCAGCCTCAGCAAAAGCAAGGTGCTAAGCAACTCAGTCAGACTCTATCTCTGAATAAAATACAAAAAAATAGAGCTGGGGGTGAGGCTTAGTGGTTGAGTGCCCCTGAGTTCAATCCCTGGGACACCTCTCCTCCAAAAATATTAAAAAAGGGAATGTAGAACAAAGGTAGAACATTTACTTAGCATGTGAAAGGCCCTGTGATCAATCCCCAGTAGTGGAAAAAAAAAAAAAGACTGAAGAAATTAGTCTTGATTTTGATATGGCATGGTATTCAATAAACATTGTGTGTGTTTGTATGCTAGGTATTAAACCAAGGGCCTTGTACACACTAAGCAAGTGACGTACCAATGAGCCACATCCCTAGCCCAAGAAACATTTTTATATGAAAAGAACAAGTTACAGAATATTTTATATAGTTAGAAAGCATTTTGTTAGAAAAAAATGCATATTCACCTACACATGCGTGTATACATTAAGACAAACATACACATAACATACATATACATACATCTATGCTTCTTATTCCTAAAAGATGTTCACAGTGTTCCTTTTTTAAAGTTTAAACAAGATTAGTTACTTCTGAGGGGAAGAACAGATGCATATGGAGCTGAAGAAAAGGAGGCACACATTTTCTTTTTCTTTTCTTTTTATGTGATACTGGGGACCAAACTTGGGGCCTTCGGCATGCTAAAAGTGTGCAATACCCCAGCCTTGAGGCATACATTTCAATGGCAACATTTTTATACTTTTTACTTTTGACTCATATTTTATTATTATTAATGCAAAACCTAATGAAATACAAAAATGAATAGATTTCATCAAAAGTTATAAAAATATACAAAATTTTGATGGTCTTGGAGAGTTGAGGTTGTTACATGAATACTGATTCTTGCTATGCTCTGCAATTTGTCTTGCTTCACTTTAGTCAAATGATTGAACCACTTTGTGGGCTTTGGCTTTTTCACCTGATTCTATAACACTCAACATCACAGCTTTTAAAACTCATGGTTATTTTTTGTTAATGACTGATGATGTTACACATATTTCTGTTCTAAGAAACACAATTTTTTTTTTCTACAAAGTAAACTGGGTAGCCCTGGAACAACGCCTGATGTCAGTCAGAAGCTTGTAGAGTGAACGATTGAATGGAAATCATCTCAGTTACTATTAACATGATTTGCGGGAAGTGTGACATTTTGAGTAAATGGCTTAAGCTGCTAGTATGCAGTTGTGTTTTGATGGCACTGCAGCATATACCAAAGTGCTTGCTGTGCTAGAACCATCTAGAGAGGAAAGTTCTGGTTCAGACAGGAACTGTTATTTGTGTGCTTGATCTCTCCTCCTTCAGTGATATGCATTCAGTCTCATATTTATTTGTGATTAGATGACAGAATCATTAGTTCAATTATCATTGATATCTCCAGAGAATGAGGGAAAAGCTCCTTCATATTGCTACAACATACTACCTTAAAATTTCAGATTCTGTAGAAAAAGCTACACCAATTTGTCAAGAGAAAATCTGGATTGTGTTTTAGAGTTGGAAATCATTTTCTTACATATTTATAATAGGTGTCTGTTTCTGATTCAACTTTTAAAAATAAATTCCCACGAGAATTTGACTGTGTGGAGGTTTGAGTAGCACTAAATAACTATTTTTAACTGATTAATGAATAAAAAATACATTTCAAGAAATGTATCAAAAAAAAACTAATTAAATGTTCATCTGCTCTGTGACTGCTTTTCCGTGGGTGACATTTGTGAAAATAATTAATTTTTCATTTCATAGGACACATAACTGCAAAAAGTTCTGAAAGCTACATTGAAAAGTTATGTTCTATCAGGAAAGTAGTCTAAAATTGAAGAGTATTTTTATTTGTACAGTTGAAGACATTTTGTATATTTAATCTCAAATGATCTCAGGTTTTCTATATGATTTTAATAGAGAATAAATTCATATTACAACTTTCCCCAAGACAACCTTAAAATAGAGGAAATAAAAAAATGTATGCACAGTCATTCATTTATTCAATAGGTATTAATTAAACACCAATAAAGTATAGGCAGTTTATTCTGAGTTGGGGATGTTCTATACATATGTGAATTATACATTAGTAGTAACTTTTCTTGAGTTCCTATGGGTTAATGTATGTGTACCTAAATGAATGCAAGCAATGGTTTCACCTTTTTAAAAAGTATGCAAATATTATAGGCATATGCAAGGGATGTAAGAAGTAGATTAGTACCTTCATTTTCAAGAGCTCTAGCAACCTAGTTCAGGTGAAAAGCTCTTGAGATCCATATTATACATTAGATAGAAAAAAATCCTTATTCATCCCATTCTGTACCTATTCATCAAAAAATTGTTCATTGACTCTTTTATTCCATAATATTTCTTGAGTCCCTACTGTGTACAAAGAACTATTTTAGGTATTGGGGATATAGCAGTGACAAAATAGACCTGAGTCTCCAACTTTAGAAAATCTATTCTATTATGGAGCTTCAAATCATGAACAAATCAATAAAGGAATGAAATTAAAAGCATAGAACTTCCCTGGCAGGGTCAGCTCGCACACAGCCCAACACTAAGGCAAGGGTGAATGAGTGGTCAACGTACTTAACCAATCTGAGATTTCAGTTAACAAGAAGTTATGATTAAGTCCTTGATATGCTTTGTAAGCCAAAATTCTTAGCACTTTACTTCCTCATATTCATTACTTATTCCCTAACTTAATATTTGACTCTTTCAAATCATGCTATCTCAAGCATAGTAGTATTATCTGCATCCATGGATAATCCCTACTTTGCCCCTCTTTGATCCCTCTTATATTTGTTCTAATTACTTATACATGACAATAGAATGCATTTTGACACATCATACATACATGGAATATAACTTCTCATTTTGATTGTACTTGATGTAGAGTTACATGAGGTGTGTAATTATATATACACATAGGGTAATAATGTCCAATTCATTCTACTATCATTCCTATCCCCATACCTCCTAACCTTCCTTTACTCCACTCTGTTGAATCCTAAGTACTTCTGTTCTCCCAATCCCCCCTTATTGTGAATTAGCATCCACATATCAGAGTGAACATTTGGCCTTTGGTTCTTTGGGAATGGCTTATTTCACTTAGAATAATATTCTCCAGTTCCATCCATTTACCAGCAAATGCTATCATTTCCTTCTTCCTTAAGGCTGAGTAATATTCCATTGTGTATATGTACCACAATTTCTTTAGCCATTCTTCTGTTGAAGAGCACCTAGGTTGGTTTCATAATTTAGCTATTGTGAATTAAGCTGCTATGAGTGTTGATGTGGCTATGTCACTGTAGTATGCTGATTTTAAGTCCTTTGGGTATAAACTAAGGAGTGGGATAGCTGGGTCAAATGGTGGTTCCATTCCAAATTTTCTGAGGAATCTCCAAACTGCTTTCCATAATGGTTGCACCAATTTGCTGTCCCACCAGCAGTGTATGAGTATACCTTTTTCCCCACATCCTCACCAACTCTTATTGTTGCTTGTATTCTGATAATTACCATTCTGACTGGAGTGAGATGGAATCTCAGTGTAGTTTTGATTTGCATTCTAGATCCATTTTTTATTCCAAGACTTTGTTTATTTC
This sequence comes from Geosciurus inauris, assembly GCA_004024805.1. Lineage (NCBI taxonomy): Eukaryota > Metazoa > Chordata > Mammalia > Rodentia > Sciuridae > Geosciurus > Geosciurus inauris. The sequence continues at coordinate 25,050 of PVHX01009706.1, read as the reverse complement.
CTAGAACTATTCATGATATTTACTCACCTTACTTTTTTTTTTTTTTGGTACTGGAGATTGAACTCAAGGGCACTTGACCACTGAGCCACATCCCCAGCCCTATTTTGTGTTTTTTTATGTAGAGACAGGGTCTCACTGAGTTGCTTAGCGCCTTGCCATTGCTGAGGCTGGCTTTGAACTCGCAATTCTCCTGTCTCAGCCTCCCTAAGTGCTGGGATTACAGGTTTGCACCACTGTGGCTGGCTACCTTTCTTATTTTGAATTCCTGCTTTATTCTTCCTAGAAAATAGACTCTGAAAGAAAGATTCTTATCTATGTTGCTAATTTGCCAAGCAGTGTTTAGAATATGAAAGATCTTCCGTCAGCAATGATTGAAGTAAGCTATGAAGTGTTTAAGAGACATACAGAATAGATGGCCAAGAATATGTAGGTGGTGAGTGGAAAACTCAGTTGATATACAAAGAATATGTGTTTCAGGTTAATACTAGTATGCAAGAAAGACAGGTTATTACTTCCTAAGCTTAACATAAAACCAACTAACCAACCAATCAACAAACATTTTACCCAAAATACTAGTTTTCCATGAAAGTCAAGTGGATTATCCATTATATCTTTAATTTCTGTGAGATTCTCCTACCTTTCTTGCTCTATTTGTATTTCTGTAGTAATCTCTCTCTTTTCAGCTAAATCGGATGAGTCTTTCTGTCAAATAACATAACCATACTGGAAATGCCTTATATGATTTATGAGTTGATCACATAGTATCTTGTGCCTCAATATCTGTGATATAATATTTAAAAATTCACTCCTCAGAGAACAGACATATTTTTGTTACTATTAGATTGACAAGAAGTGATATGAAAAGACCTACCTAAGTCCATTAGTTCAAAATTGATTTAGATTATGTTGGTTATTTTGTGTGCAATCTGGCAAAATCAGAATATTCCTGATGGTAATTTATATCATAATCATAAAACCACAATGTACAAGTTGGGTCTTGATCATCAACATGAGGAAGCAATTTAATAAAATATGAAAAGCTTTTTGGCTATACTGAGCAGTATTCTCCATTGAATTATTTTCAACTGACAACTGGTTATAGTTATAAGCTTGCACCCTGAGAAATTAGGAGGTTTATCATCTTGGAGATTACCTGTCCTCTCAGTGGCCACACTGTGGCTGAAGATTGCTCCATTTAGAAACTACAGATTCTAATTTTACATTTATGTACTGGAAATAGAATATTTTATCAAATGCTCTATATGCTAATGGAACTTCTTATCATTAACTATAGTGAAAGCTAAATATCCCACTCATAAAATATTAAAGGAATTTTAGACTTACATAAACTGGGGAAGTTTGCCATGAGATTATTTCTTATGGATATCTGGAAGATTTGTGAGACATGTAATTTGCATGTAATTTTAGAGGTTAATCTAAGTAAGTAGTATAGGTAAATAAGGTTTATTAGTACTTTTATTTTCAGTACTTACAGGCCTTTCATAAGTAACTAGAGAAAATGTTTTCTATTGAAAGGCTTTATCTTTGGGGAACTAGTGCAATAAGAAGAAATGGTTGACAAGCTGTTGGCAATCTTGACTCCAGTAAGGTGAAAATATGATATTTATAAGTAGGGAAAACGAGTCTTCTTTCTCATTTATGGGCTTGGTAGAATGTCTTCTTTCTTTGTCAGTAAAAGCAACATTATGCCCATCATGTCCCATATAAATACATCAAAATATTTCCACTGTTATTCTCTGATGTCAACATGGATGACTCTAATCTTTCTCAAGCTGTTTTCTTTTCTTTTTTTTCCACTTGTGTCCTACACCTATTCTCCCTGGCCTTCTTAAAAACTGCTTTTGCAATAATCTTTACTTCCATGAATTCTTCCTCCCCAAATTATTATCCTCAGAGAAATAATTTTTATTTCATCTTTTTAATTTTTTTTCTTTTGGTACTGAGCATTGAGCCCAGGGCCACTTTACCAGTGAGCTACACTCCCAGTACTTTTTATTTTTTATTGTGGGACAGGGTCTCACTAAGTTGCTGAGAGTCTCACAAAGTGGCTGAGGCTGGCTTCAAACTTCAATTCTCCTGTCTTAGCTCTCCTGAGTCCCTTGAATTACAAAAAATACAGTATTAAGAAGTGGAATTTTTCTAGAGATGTGAAAAAATTTATTATAGAAGTATCAAAATATAAATAAACAGCAATATCTTCCATTCTAAAGACCAAACAAACAAAACCACCCTTGGCCCAATGATAAGTTATGCTAGAAAATGTTAGAGGACCAGTTTTATAAGGGGTTGGAGGGAAGGAGGCTGACATATAGTATTTTAGAATGTCCATAGCATATGTAACACACCCTTGGCTGATTTCAAGTTGCCAGCATGATGCTATTAATATGGAGTTGAAGAAATGTGCCTTAATGCACCATTATATTTAGTCTTTCCATCATACAGATGCAATGAGAGCAAATGATTTTGTGGTCCTATGTTATGGACTAGATGCTTGAGTCCACCAGATCTCATATGTTCAATATGTTTATGTCCCACCCACAATGTAATACTATTTGGAAGTGGGGCCTTTGGGAGAAATTAGGTTTGGATGAAGTCATGAGAGTGGCACACTTATGATGGAATTAGTGTCCTTAAAAGAGGAGGAAGAGAGGGCAGAGCACTCTCTCCACCTTTATTTCTCTCCTTCTCTCTCTCAAATGAGAAGCTCATGAAAAGATGATTTATGCAAGCTAGAAAGAGAGTCTACACCATGAAGCAAATCAATCAGCACTTTGATCTTGGACTTTTCAGCCTCAAGCACCATAAGAAAGAAATGTCCATTGCTTAAGCCATCCAGACATCTATGGTGTTCTGTTGTAGCAACTTGAGCAGATTAGTACAGCATGGACAATTGTAAAGTATTGTGGATTATTGAAAATAATGAATTTTGAGATCATTACCCTTTCTCCTCCTTATTTCTCTTTTATAATAGATTCATTGAGATGTTTAAATATTCTGTCAGTTAATTTCACCCAGGCTTACCCAGTTTAAAAACCATGGTTAGATTTATGATTTTAAAATCTATATTTCTAACCATAATCTCCAAACTCAAAACTCTGTCCACATATCATGATCATGTGTCCTTTTTACCCAAATATTTAATAGACATATTCAAAACAAAACTTTTTTACCATAAGAAATTCTACCCCACTTAAAGATTCTATATTTTGCCTCTTAGTTCATGATCATGCAAGGTTGTGAGCTACTCAAACTGAACATATAGAAACTCCTTTAATTTTTCTTTCCCTCACCTCAAAGATCCTAGAAACATACATTCTATTTCAAAATATTTCCTAATCCATTCACTTCTCCTCATATGACCAAATTAATCAAATTTCTTGATCAAGACTTATGAATCCTTATTCTTTTGCAGACTTACACCTTGCCTTCCTAAAATCTATTTTCCACAAATTCAAATCCTTAAAGTAATACCTAATACTTATAAAGTATTAAGTGCTAGATATTATTTCAGAGTAATTTAAATTTTAAACTCATTGAATTCTTAAAATGAACCTATGAAATAGAGTATTATTGTTATTATTATCATCAACTAAGTGAGGAAACATATGGCCTGGAAGATTGAAACTGTTGTCCCATGTCACATAGCTGATAGACAGCTAATGCATGAGAGTCTAGGATTCAATGCAAAGCTACCTGTACCTGAGCATGAGGTGAAATGTAATATTTATCACTATGTCATCAGCACTAGTCGTCAGCACTCCCATATTTTTTCTTTTAAGTGTAGATTTCAAACTTCTTATACTTGCTTTCAATGTTCTAAATATCAGCTCCCTGATTATCTCTCTTTATTAATTTCTTAAGTTTGCTGTAACAAATTAACCCAGGCTGGGTGACTTAAAATAACAGGTCAATTTCTCTAGCAGTTATAGCAATCAAAAGTCCAAAGTCATGGAACTGAGAGGTCTGCGTCCATCCCTCTAGAGACTCTAGGGGAGGGTCCATTTTGAGGCCAGTCTCCTTTATTTGTGGCCCTTCATTCCACTATCTGTCTCTGTATTAATATTCTCTTCTCATTTTATGACTATGTTTTCTCTTGTTGATTTCTCTTCTGTCTTTATAAGGACACTTGTCATTGTATTTACATTCTACCTGGATGATTCACTATGATCTCATCTCAGCATTTGTTCATTATATCTGCAAAGATGGTGATATTCACAGGCTAGGCAATATTCACAGAGTTCAGAGTTAAGGACATTGACATATCTTTTGAGTCACCATTTGACCTGTTACCCCTTCCAACTTAACATTGCACGTTTAATCTTCTCCATCATTAGTATTCAGACATGTTGGCTTTCTTTCCATTTCTGGGAGACAGTGAAGATGACTCTAAGATCTTTGCACTATCCATACCTTCTTAGGATAATCATTCCGAGAAAATTAAAGTCTATCTGATCCTCATTATCCCTCAGGCTTTTCTTCCTGTGAAATCAGAAGTCACCACCTTCTCATACTCTATTTATTACTTTGTTTAAATTATCTACAAATCATTCACCTGATATGTTGATTTGGTAATTATTTGTTCATTCATTTATTTCAAAATATATCATTGTCTATCACCCTCAAGAACAAAATTATAAAAATTGTGACTTTGCACATTTGGTTAAGTTTGCTTCCCCAGAATATTCAAATTACAACTCTTGAATGAATTAGTGAAACATTACTAAATTAATGAGTTTTGATTTGTATGTGGAAAGGTGGAATTGTACTCTTCCCTTCTGGAGTAAAGTAGCAGTATAATATGTACTATATTAACATGGGGCATCAGTTTTCTGCATTGCTGAGAAGTGGTTTAAAGGGTGCTTCTCTTTGTGATGTCACAGGTAACTAAGGGAATTATTATCTCTCTGCATCAAAGCATATCCCGATGGAAAAATTAATGAAAGGGAGCATTTTAAATATTTTTTGCCTTCTCTATTGTTCATCTTTCCCAGATGCATAGGAGAAAATCAGAGCTAATAAAATGAGATTTAATCATGAGAACAGAGAAGAAGTATTCATGATCTAGTTAAGTCATTATACACTACTACTTATATGTGAATTAAATGTATTTTTCTTTAAGTAGAAATTTTTATAACTGCTCTGATACTACAGTGTGTATCACAAAGTCTCACTTCCATTCCCTATTGCAAATCTGGGACAGCTGCATGAAAGTCCTAGGGAAACCAAGAATGTATACCTTCCCCATAGTGCCTTGGACAGTGCCTTGCACAGTTACTAATCCCAAGCAAGGTGGTCATTCTATCCAAATAGCTGACAAGAGAGATCATTCATAAGTATATGTGTTAACCTAAAAGAACTTATCAGTTTTATGGGAATACCCACCCTCATCCAACCACGTCTGAACCACGTCAAGGGTTGGAGGTGGGCTGAAGAGGGATGATGAGAGCTATTAATTTAAAAAGCCCCAAAGTTTATATTTGGCCAATATTTGGTGAACAGAAAGGAAATGCTGGTCTGTTCTGGTAGCTTTTACATCTGTGATTGCAGGACTGTGGACACATTAATATGCTCCCCAAGGTTTTCATGGAAACAATAAGGAGTGCAGAAGAATCAACAAAATGAATATGATTTGGCAACCAAACCACATTCTTGCTAAACAGATGTTGAGTCTTAATAGAAAAAACAAAAGAAAGTGAGAATACCAGTGTAAAATTTTGACAAAATCAGTAACAGTGTCAAGAAATTAACCTAGTATGACTATTCAGATATTTTTGGCTCAGTTTTGGAACTGATTATGCATTGAGAAAATAAAAGGAAAAGGGATTTTGACCATGTAAAGAAAATTTTTGAAGGAAAAGACTGAGAATTCCAAAGATACTTGGCAGAATACAAACAAATAGGGTGATAAAATAAAAATGTTACAATTTGCAATAGTTTGGATCTGGAATGCCCCCCCACAAAGCCCATGTGTTTAAAGTTTGGCTCCCAGCTTAGTGCTATTGTTAAGTGGTAAAGCCTCTAGAAGTGGGACCTATTTCAAGGTTTTAGGTCACTGGAAGCATGCCCTTGAAGGAGACTGTGAAGCTCTGCTCTCTTTTCTTCATTGTTTTGCTTCTTGACCACAAGGTGAATGACTTTGCTCCACTATGCATTTTTGCCATGATGTGCTGCCTCTCCACAGGTCCAAACAATAATGGACTGAAACTTATAAAACTGTGAGCCAAGATAAACCCTTTCTCTTTATAAGCTAATTATCTCAATTATTTGTAACAGTAATGGGAAGCTGACTAATACACTATTTTAGGGAAAGTGCAAAGTTTTAAGTAGGGACTCTAGAATCACATTGGAGTTGAAACAGAGCTGGATCTTCTGAACTTTTGAAGAGAATACTGACAGCTGGCTCCATATCAACACACTGCTTGCTATTCCTGGTGGTTGAGCCACTAAAGGACTAAAGGGAGAGGCTTCTGATATATGGATAAGCTGCTAAGTGTGGCAAATGGAATGATAGATATAGGGTTTCTATATTTGAAGCTTTAACATTTTGGAAACTTGATAACCCTAAATGGACAGCTTCTCCCAAGTTAGCCAATTTCTGGAAGTAGAAAAAGGCTCAATTGCAAGTCTGACTTTCATAATACATAAACCAACAAATCTGGAGTCCATACCTCCAATCACCCCCTTTATGGAGCTCTCACATTATGTTCCTACTCTAATCACCCAAGGGCCAGGAACCAGACAACTAGACATAGGCCCTATGCCCTGAGCTTGCCAAGTTATTCAAATTGGCAATCCTAAACCTGCTTACTCTGCTTTACCCATTTTCTTCCATGAAGTTCCAAGTTAGACTCTTAGTTACATTTCCCCTCACTATGTTTCCCCCCCTATCTTCCTTCTGACTCTCTTTGGTGCTTCTCTGTGTGATATGTCCTCCTCCTTGGAAGGAACTGTGACTAACAAAATACCTTTTCTTTTTTTTTTTTTTTTTTTTTTTTTTTTTTTTTTTTTTTTTTTTTTTTTTTTTAAATACTTTTTAGTTGTAGGTGGACACAATATCTTCATTGATTTATTTTTATGTGGTGCTGAGGATCGAACCCAGTGCCCCACGCATGCGAGGCAAGCGCTCCACCACTGAGCCACAATCCCAGCCCCACAAAATACCTTTTCAGTGGCAGGCATCCGTGAACTGCTGGTTTCACTATACCTGAATAATAACAAAGTCTAAATTTTAAAAGAGTACAAGCCATCATATTTATGCAATATTTTGCTATACAGTGTGTTTGTATTTAAATTGTTGTGTGCTATGAATCTACTGTTGTTGAGCCTCCTCCCTAAAATGTATTTATGGAAGTCCTCAACCACTTGTAATGATTTTAGGTATCTTGTCCTTTAAGAGATATTTAGGTCACTAGGGTAAAACCTTCATGAATAGGGTTTGTGTTCTCCTTCTCTTTCCTTATGTGAGACTATGAAGAGAAGCCAATGATCTGTAATTATGAAGAGGTTCCCTATGAGAACTCAACTATGTGGGCACCCTATGCTCCAAAACAGTGAGGAATAAATTTCTTTTGCTCATAGGCCACCCAAAGTATGATACATTTTATAGCATCCCAAACTGTGTAAGATAATATGGGTAGACTGCACCTTCATTATTTGATGTCATGAACATATTTGGATGCCTTAGACCAGATTGGAATGAATTATATTTCTCATTAAAATTAAGAATGAAATTTTTTCCAAGATAAGAATGTTTTCTATTTAAGAGGCAGGATTTTAGGAATAAATAAGAATTATTAAGCAAAAGCAAAAAATTAAAAAAATAATAAATTTAAAACAATGACAAAAAACAGAAATAAAAAGGTTCTTAGTATTAAAAAAATTTCTGGGCATTCATTTAGTACTTGATATACTAAGTGACAGAACAGGCCCAAGCAAGGTCTAACAGGGCATAAATGATTTTTATAGCAGTACATGTAATTTCCACTAGTACCCTGAGATTAAATAAAAAAGAAAGAGTGAGAGAAAGAAAAAGAAAGAAAGAAAGAAAGAAAGAAAGAAAGAAAGAAAAAAGAAGAAGAAAGAAAATGTATAAATACATGAATGATGGCTTTGGTGTCAGAGTGAGAAATTATTTTTTTTTGTTTTCCATCTAAACAAGGTCCATGATCATTATGTAGAAAACTCTAGCAATTTTCATTTGAGTCCTAGAGAAGCTTGTGACCTCTTGGGGAGGCTCTATCAATTCAGTGCTGTTAGAAAAGTAGCAAGTATTTATTCAGGGCATACTGACTTGGAATAATACAAAACTAAACCAGGACATCATAATCTAATCTGAGAGCTTAAGCAGAAAAGGTTAGTCAAAAAATTTTACATAATATTAGCTCTAATCAATAGTCATTGGAGAAACTAGTTTTATGAGTCTAAATTGTGAATTTTGAATAAATGATAGAAAGAAAAAGCCTCAGAATCTCTTTGCATTTTCAAAATTTGAACAAATCTTTAGCCAGGAAGAATTCCCTCATTGACTCCTTTGCTGCTTATGAAATATTTATGTGAACAAAAACAAAAAAGTTCCCATATGAAGAACTTAGTAACATAACTTGTCTTTTTTTATAGTCATGCATTGACTGCAAGTAATTCAGTTTCCTCAGCTTTAAGAAAATGGCGATATCCATAGAATGGCTAGGATGAAAAATGGTATAGATTTGGTATTCAAATATCTTGATATGCACTGAAAATATTGAAATCCTGTTAAGGTCAGAGCCAATGCTGAACTGGAACATTCCAACCTCAGAGTAATCACTGTAATAGAATGAATGTGGCCTTTATTCAAACTCAGATCCTGCCACTAAATGAAATTTTAAACAAAAATGTTCCCAGTAACTTCACCTTAATAACACTAATTTGTAGTAGTACCACAGTTAAAATAATAACATCACTATTTATTGAATATTTGCTATGTCCAGATTTTTTTAAAGATTTTATTGATATTCATTTACTTCTCAAAAATTTCAGCATATAAGCAGTGGTACTATCCTCATTTTATAGAAGAGAAGAACTAAGTCATTGATGTTTGAATAATTGGCTTTAGAGAACTATTTGTATAGTAGGTCTTAATGAATATGTATTTGAAGTTCATAGCATGTAACTTTATAAAATGTTCATAATAGTTACGTTGAAGGGATAAATCTATTATAAGCATTTATGAAAGTGTTAGGTAAGTTTTTAATACAGTTGAGAAATGTATTATATTTCTAATTTATGAGAGTCACCTGCCTGCCTTTTTTTGCCTTCCTTCTTTCCAGACTGCCTTCTTCTTTTCTTTCATTCTTTCACTTCAATTCCCCCCTCCCTTTCTTTCTCTCTCAGTCCTACCATCTCTCCCTCCCCTCTGTCCATTCTTTTCTCATGTCATCCTTCTTTTTGTTCCTTTGGTCAGATTGGCATGACAAGTGTGCTTTCCATCCTAGTAGAGCTCATGGGCTTATGGTGGGGAATGGAGGGAAGTATCAGAAAATAATTAATTAGAAAGTTGTCACAAAATTGGACAGAGCTATAACAGCATGTACTGGCACCAAAATAGGCATGAAGATCAATGAAGTAGAAGAGAACACAGAGATAAACCCACGTAGTGCAATTATCTGGTCCTATACAAAGGCGCCAAAAACATTTGTTGGAGAAAGCCTTTTTAACAAATGGTGCTGGGGAAACTGGAAGTCTATATGTATAAGAATGAAATTTGACCTCTATCTCTCACCTGCAGAAAAGTCAAGTCAAAGTGGATCAACGATGTAGGAATTAGACCAGAAACCCAGCGCCTGCTAGAAGAAAATGTAGGCCAAACACTCTAAAATAAAAATTAAAATAAAAAAAGTAAAATAAAAATTCAGTAAGTGAGATGGCATCAAATTAAAAAGCTTCTACACAACAAGGGAAACAATAACTTGAAGAGAGAGTCTACAGAATTGGAGGAAATTATTGCCACCAGCTCTTCAGTTAGGGCACTGATATCCAGAATATATCAAGAAATAAAAAAAAAAAAAAACTTTACACAGCCAGGCACAGTGGTGTGCTCCTGTAACCCTGGTGGCTCGGAGACTGAGGTAGGAGGATGGTGACTTCAAGGTCAGCCTCAGCAATTTAGAGAGGCTGTAAGAAATTCAGTGAGACCCTGTTTCTAAATAATATATAAAACAGGACTGGAGATGTGGTTCAGTGATCAAGTGGCACTAGGTTCAATCCATAGTATTAAAAAACCTCTACAATTAATAAATGGGCAAAAGATTAACAGATGCTTCTCAAAAGAAGAAGTACAATTAGCCAACAAATGTGGAAAAATGTTTAAAATCTCTAGCAATCAGGGAAATGCAAATCAAAACTACATTGGGATTTCTTCTCACTCTAGTACAAATAATAATAAATGCTGGCAGGGATGTGGGGAAAAGGTGCACTCAAACATTATTGTTGGGACTGCAAATTAGTGCAACCACTCTGGAAAACAGTATGGAGATTTCTCAAAAAACTAGGAATGGAACCACTATATGACCCAGCTATCCCACTCCTCCATATATATCCACAGGATTTTAAATTAGCATACTACAGTGATTAGCCACATCAGTGTTCGTGGTGGTTATGGTTAAGCTGTGGAACCAACCTAGGTGCCCTTCAGCAGATAAATGGGTAAAGAAAGTATGATATATATGCATAATGGAGTTTTACTATCCATAAATAAGAATTGAATTTTGTCATTTGCAGGCAAATGGATGGAAATGGAGATTATCTTCCTACATGAAATAAGTCAGACTCAGAAAGTTAAAGGTAAAATGTCTTTTCTGATATGTGAAAGCTAGTCCAAAATAAAGAGGGATAAAAAGAAAGAAGGAAATACAAAGAGAGAAAGGAAAAGGGGGGATTCCATCAAAAAAGAAGACTGGTAGGCTAGATGAAGGGGATTGTGGGGGAGGAAGAAGAGATAGGATAAGGGAAGAGGAATGAATCTAACCTAACTTTTCTATGTACATACATAAATATGCCACAGTAAATCTCACCATCATGTATATCCAAAAGACACTAACCAAAAAGAAAAGATAATCTAAAAGTAAATAGCAGAATGATCAGTAGAGTAGAGGGAAGGTAACAGGGAAAGGGAGAAGGGGATGGAAAGGGTAAATATTGGGAAATGATTTTGAGCAAATTATAGTCCATTCTTTTAAAATTTTGTCAGAATGAATCCTATTATTATTTATAACCAAACAGAAACAATAATTTGAAAGAAAACTTTAAAAAGGAGCACAGAAAACAAATAAAAAACAACTACAAAAAAACCAAAAAACAAAAAATAGGGATGTATTTAAGAGCTTACAGCTAGGGTGTGACCTGTGCTAGTGTCCAGATAAGATTATCTTAGGTTAAAATGTCATTACACTTGGCTTAATGAACTTTACTGATTTCTGTTTGAGATTAAATTTTCATATTAGAAGACTTAATATGACTTTAAAACAGTCATTTTCATAAAACATTAGCCTTACCTAGGGTAAACTTCCCTTTTTCAATTTATATTAAATTAAAACTTTATGAAAATAACTCTAACTGTACTTTCCAGAAAGTATCATTAGTTTTGTGACCATTTTTTCTTTCAGAAATTCACTTCTAAAGAATCAATGAAGAAACAATACTTGATTTGCAAACACCACCTTTAGAAACAAATTCTTTTAGAAATATATCCTGTTGCATAATTCAAAAATACTTTAGAAGTTGGCTTTGAACATCAAAACAATCATACATAAAATAATTGTCATTATACTGTTGCATGAGTCACAGACATTAGTGTGATTGGACAAACTGAAGGACAAGTGAATTTCCTAAGCACAGCAATAAGCTGTGTTCATCATGTACTTAGCTTATTTTCTCTATATAATCAGCCCCTTGGGGAAAGTGAATTGGTCAGTCAGGTTGAAGAGAGATTGTCTGAAATGAATGTATTTTATGTTATTATAGCTCATAAAGTGACAAATTTTGAAATGAAGTAAAACTCATGTTCAACTTCTGAAAATCAGGATGTTACTTGAACTTATAGGACAGAGAACTAAGATATATTTTTGACTCCTCACCACTGATCTTACTGCAAGTTATTTATATATTCGCTTATTAATTTTCTGTGCTACTTTGAGCATTGACTGGGTATTCACAAAATTTCAATTATTCAAGTTGCTGTTTGAACTAGGGAAAAGTAAGTTATATTGAAAGGTAGAAAAAGTAGCTGTTCAATGACAATAAAGGGACCATAAATTCTCATCTGCAAATACTTTTCCCTACCACATGCAAAGAACACACAAATAAATTCTTCATAGTTTAAGACCAGAGACATAGCTGTAACTCCTGATATTTTCTGTTGTGTAACAAATTACTTCAAATATGTTGGCTACCATCAGTTCAAATTTATTATCAGTGTCTTTGGTTTGAGTCCTGAAATCACATTTTCTGTCAAGGCCATAATGTCATCTAAAGTTTAAAATTCTCCCCAACATCACTGGCTATTTGTAGTATTCAGTTCTTTGAAACCGTGGCACTGAGATCCTCAACTCCTAGAGGCTGCCCACAGTTCCCTGCCCACTCCAAGACTTGGCGGTTTGCCTCCTTAAGACCCGCCGGAAAATGACTCAGTGATTTCAAATGTCTTTTTTTTCTCTGACTTCCAGATCCTCTGTTAGTGGGCTCACCTGATTAGATGAGGAACAGTAGGAAAAATCTCCCTTTTGATTAAAGTCAACTTTCAAAAGCTGTAATTATATCATTGAAATCCATACACTTTAAATATAAAACTATAGTTATAGCAGTATAAACTAATTATGGGCTTGATTTCCCATATTCCCTGGACCCTCCCTGAGCTTTCTCAATTGAAGGGAAGGTAAATTTTTGCCTAACACACTAGGTATCCCCAGGATTATTGCAGCCTAGGTAATTTTCAAATCAAAATGTACATAAGGAAACCTATCCGAAGAAAATTAAACAATTTCAAATCATGCACACAGCAAATGACATGTCTCCAACGAAGTAATTGTTAATGTATATGTAAATATATGTTTAGTAAATGTTATCACTACAGAAATAGACATTAAACTAACTCATTTTATTAAATGAGAAGTATCAAAATATATTGAAATATTGCACATTTTACATTTTTTGGAATAAAAACAAAAATATAACAATATAAATAGATTTATGAGAAGGTATAAATCGTATCATATGTGAGTCTATTCTAAATTAGCAACAGTTCTGGTGAATTGGATTTTTGAACTAGGTTCAGAAGTAAGCCTAGTCCCCTATTTTCATTTCTTTGTGGCATATAAGGAAAACTGTTTCAAATGACTCTGTTTTCATAGGAGAAAAAACAGAGGACTAATGTTCACAATGCTTGGATTTAGACTGCTCCAAAGTCATTGCTTCCCCTCAGACTTCTCACTGCCCATATATTGGCAACCAGAAAATGTAATTCTGCATCCTCTATCTGCAATATTCTGACTTCTGTATGCTTGATTCAAGCACAGTTTTAGAACCATAAGACTTCACATTTAAAATATGTTAGTGCTTTAGACCAATGAAGAGTATATTTTTGTACAATAAAAATTATTACTAAATAATAATAAATCACAAATATTGAAATAAAAATCTATGCAACATAGATTAATAATTTAGTAATATATGATTAAATAATACAATCTCTGATTTAGAAATGCTTCCTAGCATCCATGCACAAGTAGAGCTTCAGAGCCATGAGATGTATTATATATAACTTCCTGGCTTGCTTGTTCTTTAGAACTCTAACAAGCAAATACTAAGCACAATTTTAATTTTTTATTAAATGTATTTAACAGTAATTTTAAAAGAAAGATATTTCTATTTCCTTTTCTATTTATTTACTTTCACATTAGTGTATTTATGTTTTTGAAATGGCTTCAACCTCCCTATGGAATCTAATGCAAAAAAGGGTGTAGAGATTTTGGCTGTAGAAGGTATTTTTGTGCTGTGCCAAATCATCAAGGGTTATTTTGAAGGGTCCTCCACAGGTTGTGTTGGTACTTACTGAAATTAATATGAATTTGAAGAAGACCACATGGTACCATCTAGCAAAGACATTGTTGCCAGACAGAACAGGCACTTCTAAATCAAGTGAACTTGTCCTGTTATTTAACTTCTCTGAAAGTCTGTTTCTTCATCAGTAAAGTAAGATAATATGAAAATGACATATGAAAAAAATGATTAGCATGCTTGTGACACAAATTATGATCTGAACAATTTGTAGTTGATATTTTTGCTATTAGAATATTGGGCATTACACATTTTTTGATAATATTAAAACAAAGTTCTTGGCTCCAGTTTTTCTCTAGTTTTATGCAGCATTGGACTAGAATGTAATATTTTATGCAAAACAACACAAGAGCTCATGTTTTGGCATAATATGCTTTGGGTTAAACAGATGAAAGGTCTTTGTTGTTTGAATATCTGCATATGGGTCCCATACAGATAATATTTTACATTGTTTCTGTGATTTGGACAACCTGGGCATCTTTTCAAAGCTTTATGTTAAGAGCTGGAAGGAAAATTACATTATATCAATATGACCCACTCCTGATTTGTGATCATTTAATTTTGTTAGTACTTGTGTTTTCTCTCATGAGCTTGAGAAAAAAAAAGTAGGTACATGTAAGTGAGGTTTTGAGTCAGTTTTGAAATCATCATTTCAAATTAAAAAGAAAAAAATCTTTCTGTTTCTAGGACAGAGATCATCTAAATTTTGCCAGATTTTTAACTCCGGGGGATGTTGTTGACACTCTGTCTGCCACAGTTCATCAAAATGTGGGATGTCTTTAGCAAAGACAGATGTCTCCACCTGCCCTTCTGCACTAAGTGCTGACCCTCCCTCTGTCTCTCTTCTGCCAACCACTTGTTCACACAGGAAGTCAGTGATCACTGTCAGCACTGTGCCAGAATTTTCTAATTTGAAAATAAAACTAGAGCTTCTGGCATCAATATACTGGGTTCTGGAATCAGTATACTGGGACATTGGGATGTCCTTATTGCTTCCTGCCCCCAGTATACCAGATTCTGAGTATTTGTCATGGTTTGGATATGAAGTGTCCTCCAGAGACTTATGTATTGAGGGCTTTGTCCCCCAAGTAGCAATGTTCAGAGGTGGGTTTTGGGAAAATGATCGGATTATGAGGGGTTTGACCTCATCATAGGATTAATCCATTGATGGTATCATATTTGAATAGACTATTGGGAGGTTTTGGAAGGTGTAGGGTGGGACCTAGTGGAAGGAAGTGGGTCCTTTAGAGTGTATCCTTGGGTACTGTCTTGTCTCCTGTCTCTTCCTCTCTCTCTGCTTCTGGCCACCATGAAGGGAACAGCTTTGCTCTGCCATGCCATTCTTCATGACACCTGAAACACCATGCACCCAGAAACAGTGGAGCCAGCTGACCATGGACTGAAATCTATGAATCTATGAGCCCAAATAAATATTTCATCCTTTAAGTTGTTTTTCTTGGGAATTTTGTCACAGTAATTAAAAAGCTGACTAACACACTGTTCTATATTTACTCAGTCATATATCTTTTAAAAATATTTTCCCTTCGTGGCTTGAGACAGCTCATGTGCTACCAAAAGAAGCAAATGTATTATCCAAGTAATGTTTGAAAAGTAGTCTAATTAACTCACTAATACAGTTGGTATGCTTTCATTGATAACCTTGTCTTTTTAGAAATGCTGAAGGAGAATAGGAAACAAAATAAATGGTCTTTATCTTTGAGAATCTTAGAATTTTGTTTAGGACTTTATAATCCAAGATATGTAGAAAACACCGATTTTTAAATTCATGCCCATAATCACAACTACACTAATTTTTTTTTTTGCAATTCTGTTCCTTCACTCCTCAGACTTTATTCATAGAAATTTCCAGTTATGTGACCTTACTCAATTCATTAACCCAACTAAGCTTCATGTTCTTTATTTGTAAAAGAGACATAATAATAGTACTTAGGGATTTTTCTGAGGAAGAAATGAGATGATTGCAAGAAATTAGTGTCTGTTAGTGAGAAAGACATAAATAAGCACTACTAATCAGAAGAATAATTATAGTTATCTAAAAACAATAATCAAAATAATAATAAAATTACAATAGTAGTTTATGTTAGGTGTTCATGATTGGATTTCACTTCCACACTGACATTTCAGAACCGAGACCACATGTAATTATAGCCACAGTGCAACAAAGTCTTCATGTTAAACACAAAAATATCAAGTATGCAATGCTACTAATTTAACATACTAGCTTAACAGAGAAGATACTGCTGTCAAGAATGCTACACAATTTGCTTGATAGCAAATATAAATTTAGCCCTTATTGTGTCATCCTATATTTTAATAATTAGCATTTAAAAATAATCATAATTTTAACACATATAACATTTATATTATATATGTTGTTTTTTGTTATATATAATTATATAACAATGTTACATAAAATTATGATTTATATAATAATTTTTATAATTAACATTTGTGCATTTGCCAGGTCTAAACAATATATAAAAAGCAGCAGTATTATCTCAGTTAATTTGTACTGCAATCTCATGATGTTTGTATGTTATTGCTGCTGTCTCTATTTCTATATGTGAGAAAACTGCTTCTGCTTTGTGTTGCAGAGTATGGATGTGAATACCAGTAATATGATGCCAGATTATCAAATGCAAACCACTCAGCCATATGTGTTTGAACATATGTCTTTCTGTATATGTGCTTAAGTATGCAAGTACTTAATATGTATGTGTGATAATTTTTATAGAATTTTATTGCCATCTTTTTTTTTTTTTTTTTGGTACCAGGGATTGAACTCAGGGGTACTCAACCACTGAGCCACATCCCTAGCCCTATTTTGTATTTTATTTAGAGACATGGTCTCACTGAATTGCTGAGTGCCTTGCCGTTGCTGAGGCTGGCTTTGAACTCGCAATTCTCCTGTCTTAGCCTCCCAAAGTGCTGGGATTACAGGCGTGCACCACCGCACCTGGCTTATTGCCATCATTTTGTCCTTCTTTTTAGTCTTCAAAGAGTATATATTGTAGTTTGTCTTTTTAACTTTTTACCAAATTTGTTTATAATGATAGCTCATAATATAAAAAGTTGGTGACTTAGGGAATTTTTTAAAAATCGGGATTTAGATGACCTTAAAATTAATAATTTAAAAACATGAAGAAAAATCAAATTAGCCTGCATAAATATATCTGAGATACTATCTAGTTTGAAGTCATGTTCTTTAATTAGGAACAAGTAAAGGAAAAAGACAAAGAAATAATATAGACATGAAATTGAGAAAGACTGGTTCCTTATACATAGAAAGATGAATATAAAAAGAAAATATTTTAATAAAATTTAAATATGACAATATTTTTACAAACATGTAATATGTAAGAGATCTGTGTTACACATTCCTTTCTGTTATATATATGATTTGTTATGAGGGATTGGATCATACCATTATTAAAACTGAGAGTTTTGCCATGTACTATCTTGCAAGCTCAGCACCCAGGAAATTCAGTGGTGTAATTCCAATATGAGCCCAAAGCCTGAGTCAATGGTGTAAGTCATAGACTGAGTCTGAGGCTCAAGAACCAGGGGCAGCAATTTCCAAACACAGGTCAAAATGTTTGTCCAGTTCAAGAGGAAAGAACACATCTGCCCTTCCATGTCCTTCATCCTGTTTGTTATCCTAGTGGTTTGGGATGCCCACCACAGTGGTGAGGGTGATATCCTTTATACTGTCTGCTGACCAAAATACTTCTCTTGCAGAACCACTCTCATGAACAGCTACCCAGAAATAATATTTTTCTAGTTGTCTAGACATCCTGAAACCCACTCAAATTGACAGAATATTGAAAGTCACAGCTAGCTTCCTTTAAATTGTGACTTTTTAGCTTAAGGTAAGCTATATGATAGGTAGGTTACAGGCTTTTTATCATTTTTGAAATTGAACTCTCAATTTCTATAAAATGACTGATGTAAAGTTGGTTTTGAAGTGGGAAAAAGATTTCTAAGTCTTTGCAAGAATACAGGATATATTTTTCCTTCTTCAGTATATTTATTTAGAGATATTTATAATGGATCCTCCTTATTTCTTCCCTTCCACTCCGTTATTTCACTTTTATCCCCTGTTCTGTATTTTGCCTTTTTAACAACTCAAATACCTATTTATGTTGCACAGGAGGAACTAATCAGGTTGGGAAGAATTCCTTCATGCCATATTTATATGCAAGGAATTTTAAGCTCTATTTATGTAGCATTATAATCTTTACTTGTTTGTAGCAATGAAAAAATAACTTTAGACCTTAGACATAGCTAAAACCTAAAAAGTAGTGATTTATGCATATGCATTGGGAAAATTGATAAGGAAATTATGAAAGAATAGAAAATTAATTATTCTAAATTAGTTATAATAAAGAATTAGTTATTTCTAAAACCCAGAAATATACCCAGTCTAGGTCAATAACTTCTGGAATGAAAATATGTACCTTGATTGTATGGTGATCTAGAGGGAATAAACTTAAATTGTCTTGTCTGGTCACTGTATTTGAGCCTTTATGTCTTTTTATGATTGTGAATATACTAAAGGACTCTCTGTGGAAGCTGCAGAAAATCTATTTGTGCTGACATGTTCTTAGCAAACAAAATTTCACAAGAAACTGAAAATTGTTAAATATGTGCAGTTAGAAGTAAAACAATACAATTGAAAAAGTTAGTGGTAAATATTTATGGAAAATTTACTGTAACAAGCTCCATGCTAGCAAATAAGTAATCAGCTGAAAGGCAAGGATAATTAAGCCAGTCTATTTCTCAGAACTACGAGAGAAGAAAAAAGTTTAGCCAAGTCAATTATAGAACTTTTTTTTACTTTAAAAACTGTCCTTTTATTTTTCTGTTTATATTCCATTGTGAGGGTGGAAGGATAGTTTTTATATTAGTACATCATAAGATTTATTATTTTAACTATTAAGAACTTTGCAATTGCTTAAAATTTTCATTCGTCAGAGTGTATCTGCCAGTTTGAGGTAGCTATAAATTACTAAAATGATTCAAATTTCGAAGAATTTTCTCTTCAAAAATTTTTTTCTTATATGCATATGTTTATAATACTAAGATAAACTTTACTCACTAACCCTATTTATTTATTCATCCATTCATGTATTTATTTTATTGCTTCTTTCTAGTTACACATAATAGTGTTAATTTTGATATAATTATAAAAGCATGGAAAATAATTTGTTCTAATTCAGTCCCCAGTAGTTCCCCTTTACCTCCCCTCCTTCCTCCCTTACAGAATTTTTAAACTTGAAAACCCTTGACCTTCAGTGATTTTTAGGTCATTTTACTCCAGGAGTATTTTTGTCCGTAAGATGATCTGAAACACATATTTCTCTATCTTTAAGCACCGCGATGCATCTCTACCTTGAGAGTATTGCATGATCTCCATGTTTCTGCACTCTTGCTTTATTTCGGTATGCATCAAACTTATTCAAGTGAGTCATGACACTTCACAACTGAGGGAGGCACATTTGATCCAGATCCACATTCCTTATTGCTGCTAGTTTTCACCAAGTTTGCATTTGTAAAATCCAAAAAGAAATGTTTTTAGGTAAAATGGTAAGAAAAATGATGGCAGTTATCTGTTTTATCATCTATCTTCAGAATTCATTTTAAGAGACTTCAGTAGCACATATGTATAATTAAGCACTTACTTTTACCTACACACAAACAGAAAACATGGTTTGGGGAAGACCTACTCAGTGAAATACTGAGTACATCAAGACTCTCCAAATGTATTATGACATTCATTACCATTATAATACATAATTTCACAATATATTTGACTTTCAACAGGCTATAAATACTGATAGAATAGAATTAGCTATTCTTTTTAAAATTTTAGTGCAATTAATTTATTTATTGAGTCCAGAGTTGCTCCATTCTGGAGCCACATCCATAATCCTTTTATGATTTTTGTTTTTGCTATTTTTTTTTTAAGTTTGCCCAGGCTATCCTTGAATTTGAAATCCTCCTACCTCAGCCCCACAAATAGCTGGATTATAGATTTGCACCACTGTTCATGGTTTTAATGTTATTTTGAATCAGCAAATAAGTTTACATATTTAGGGTACAGTATGATATTTCAATGCATATAGATTATGTATAATAATCAAATTAGGATATATGTCACCTTAAACAGTTTTTATTTCTTTGTGCTAGGAATTCTCTATTTTATCTAGTTTGATATATTCAATAAATTTTAATTAACTGTAGTGACTCTAATGTGCTATTATAGAACACTAGAATGTATTCCTCTACTTTAACTGTGATTTTGTACGTACTAACCAATTTCTTCCTAGGTCTCCTTCCCCTTACCATTCCTAGCTTCTAGCCACCAGTCCAACGCTCTGCTTCTATTAAAGCAACCTTTTAGTTTCCACATAAAAGTGAAAACACATGGTGCTTTTCTTTCTGTTCCTGGCTTATTTCATTTAACATAATGGCTTCTAGGTTCATTCATGTTGTCCTAAGTGTCAGGATGTTACTTTGTCTTATGGATGAATAGCATTTTATTTTTACAGACACGCACACACACACACACACACACACACACACACACACACACACTCTACACATTCTTTGTCCATTCACCTATGCATAGACATTTAGACTTCATCTCTTAATTGTGAACAGACTTGCAATAAACTTGAGAGTTCAGATATCTCTTTGGCATATTAACTTCCTTTTTTTCTTTTTTACACACACACACACACAATAGT
Source organism: Geosciurus inauris (assembly GCA_004024805.1). Lineage (NCBI taxonomy): Eukaryota > Metazoa > Chordata > Mammalia > Rodentia > Sciuridae > Geosciurus > Geosciurus inauris. The sequence goes on along the minus strand of PVHX01009706.1, from coordinate 4,171 downwards.
GGGATTCCTGGATCATATGTTATTTCTATTTTTAGTATATTAAGGAATTTTATACTGTTTTCCATAATAGCCACACTAATTCAAATTGTCAAACAGTGTATAATCATTCCTTTTTTCTAAAATGTTGCCAGCCTTTGCCATTTTTTGGTATTATTGTATTAGTTGTTTTAACTGGAGTGAGATGATATGTCACTGTGGTTTTGATTTGCATTTTCCTTGTAATAAGCAATACTGAACATTTCCTATACTTGTTGGTCAGTTGGGTTTTTGGATTTTTTGTTTGTTTGTTTTGGGTTTTTGTTTGTTTGCTTGTTTGTTTTGGTATTGGGGATTGAAATCATGGGTACTCACTCAACCACTAAGCCACATCCTCAGCCCTATTTTGTGTGTTTTTTGTTTTTTTTTTTTCATTTAGAGACAGGGTCTCATTGAGTTGCTTAGCACCTTGCCATTGCTGAGGCTGGCTTTGAATTCACGATTCTGTCTCAGCCTCCTTTTCTTTCTGTTCCTGGCTTATTTCATTTAACATAATGGCTTCCAGGTTCATCCATGTTGTCCCAAGTGTCAGGATGTTACTTTGGGATTACAGGCATGTACCACTGCACCTGGCTGGTCAGTTGGATTTTGACCGTGAATCCCACTGTCATGTATAATTATTATGCATCAATAAAATATGGAAAAATAAAATTGTTTTTTCTTTAAAATTTTTAATAAAGCAAATTTTGAAGAATATCTTATTGCATAAAAATGAAACTGCCTCTGTCTTAACCTATAGCCAGTGTCCTCTGAAATGTAGAAACAGGACAAGACAAATCTGTCCATTATTTCATTACTATTTAGTATTGTTCTGGAAGTTATGTACAGTATAGTCTTGACAAGAGAAAATAAGGATATAAAAATTAAAAGAAGGGAACTGTACATTTTGGTACATGTCCGTAATTGCAGCAACTCAGGAGGATGAGGCAGGAGGATCACAGTTCCAGAACTCAGCAACTTAATGAAACCCTGTCTCAAAGTAAAAATAAAAAAGGACTGAGAATGTAGCTCATTGGTAGAGTGCCTCTGGGTTCAATACCCAGCACCTCACACACACATAAAGTGAAAGAGAGAAAGAAAGAGAGAGAGAAATGTATTACATGTGAATGTTATCATAGGCTACTTGGGAAAATCATAAACAGAATAAAATTTTAAAATACATTGAGTAATATACAAGAGAATTGCAACAACTGGAAAGGCACATGTCATTCTCATCATAATCATGACATCAAGTTTGAGTTAATTTTTTTTTTTTTTGGTATCAGGGATTAAAATCAGGGGTACTAGACCACTGAGCCACATCCCCAGCCCTATTTTGTGTTTTATGTAGAGACAGGGTCTCACTGAGTTGCTTAGTGCCTTGCTGTTGCTGAGGCTGGCTTTGAACTCATGATTCTCCTGTCTCAGCCTCTCAAAGTGCTGGGATTACAGGCATGTGCCACCGTTCCCGGCTAAGTCTGAGTTAATTTTTAACTTTAACATATGTTCAATAAAAATATTACAAGGTCAATCTAAAATATATAATAAAATATGTGTGAAGGGGTAGACAAGGAATTGAGAAAACATCACCAATAATAATAGAATAGAAATGAAGAAATGAACTCTGCAAATACCAAAATAAATAAACTATTAATAATTAAAATCATGACTCAAGAACACATAATGAATTAGGTTATGTGTCCAGAAATATGCACAAATACATACAAGAATTGAATGTAGAAACAAGGGTTTTTCAGTTATCTTTGATGTATAATTGAGTAGTCATTTGAAAAATGAAGTTGGATACAAATCTTTTTATGACTGTACATAAAATGAATATTAATATACATAATTCCTAATATACACTTAGGAAAATTTGGATTTCACAATACTAATTTACAAGTTAATATGAAACAGACATATCATAATAAAAACACGTGATGTGAGAGACAATATACTGTGAAAAAAAGAACAATAGTTCTAAAGTATACTATAAATGTTCAACTTTACCTAAGAGCAATGTATATTTAAACTGATCTTAGGACCCCTTTCTCACCTACTTAATATCATAGATACCAAATATTTTGCAACATACTGTTTTGAGTTTTTAATAATAAGAGGGAAATAATTTCAATATATTGATGGTAAGAATTTAAATTTGTAGTCTCCACTGAGAAATTTGAAAATGTTTATCAATATCACAAACCCATGTTCTGATTTATTTCCTGATATACTGATATGTTTGAAATGAGGTGTTTGTGAATTTATTCTTTCAGTATTATTTGTAATAGGAAATGATTGGGGAGAAAATTCAAAACTGTAAATGCTTATCAGTGTCAATTTAATTTAATTTTTATGCACTGCAACTCAATGACATGAGTGAATGAGTTCTTAGAAAATCAGTTAAGTGCCTATCTGGAAAAAGTATCAAATAATATGGATGCAGAATTTATATTTGGGTAGGGAAATAATTACTTGCATATGTACAAAATAACTCTAGGAGGATGCAAAAATTATTAATGTCAGTTACATATAGGAAAGAAATAGGATAGTTGGAGGCAAAGAAAGGAAGGCTTTTACTGGTTTACTTCTTGTATTTTTCAAAATGTACTGTTAATATATTTCTTATTCAAATCTAGTTTTATATTTGATAATAATTAACAATCTTGATGAGGTGGGAAGTGTTGGTATTTCTTTTCATTCTTAGAAAGCTTGAATTTCCTACTTGTGTATATGTTGGGGGGTTTGGTGGGGTGATTTTGCTGTGTTGTGAAGGCATGGAAGTGTGGTGCAGTCTCCTTTGCAGGGTAACTGTAGAGTTAATGATTCTGTCACAGTCATTTTTATTGTAGTTGTTTTTAGACCTCTGTAAAACTAATACAGTGTTGACAATATTCAAGGCATTCAGAATTATGTGCTGACTAATCATAGTGGCAACAATTTTGATGACAGCATATAATAAGGAGCCACAATACCCATAGAGGTGGCTTGTTAAGGGGTCTAGGATGTCAGTAAATCTGGTCTGTCTTCCCATTATGAAATACAGAGAATGGTTTGCACACAGATGGTGGAAACGATGGTAACAAATAGATTACAGATTAAATGTAAATGTCATTTGAAAGTTCGAGTCAGGAATCTAAATTCAACCATTTAAATAGCAAAGGTGAGTAGCATGTTGGATAATATGTGAGATCTATTCAAAGGTGAGTAGCATGTTGGATAAGATGTGAGATCTATTTGGCAATAAAAATTGCATAGGGAAATGAAAATAAAATAATAAAACCTTAAAAGAATATTCTTCTACAGATGCAATAATATGCCTTTACCCATTGAAAACTTCATGATATATGCAATTATTGTTTATTTGGGAAATCATCTATAGATTCTCAGTAAATGACTTAAAGAAGTTAAAGTTTTGAGCTCCTACCTTGCTAAAGTAAAGAGATCTCCTTAAAGAAGTGCACACTTATGAATAATCTATTTACCTTTTTAAGATAGAAAATGTGTGTTTCTTATTATATGCTTTCTAAACATTGTAAATTGGATTTTTTCCCAAAAGTTGCATTTTATACATGTTATCAAACATAACAGAAAAAAAAAATTTTCACAAGCTGTACACACTATTCACTGAAAACATTTGTTGAGGCAAATAGAAAAAAAATTGTTACAATCAGAATTTTTCTAACTTTGCACAAAATTATAAGCAGATTACATTCTTCATATTAAACATCTTTATATGCACTTTCAATGAACAGTATATATATATATATTTATATATATTTTTTATCAACTATCTTTACTATACCCATTCCCCTTTCCTGCCCCCCGCGTCCCCCATGTTGCGTCCAGATTTTCTCTATTTCTCTTATGTTTCCCATTCCCACCTCCCTTATTCATCAGCATCCATTAATCAGAGAGACCATTCGGCATTTGGTTTTTTGGGATTGGCTTACTTCCCTTAGCATAATGCTTTCCAGTTCCATCCATTTGCCTGCAAATGCCATAATTTTATTCTCTTTTATTGCTGAATAATATTCCATTGTGTATATGTACCACAGTTTCTTTATCCATTCATCGATTGAAGGACATCTGGGTTGCTTCCACAGTTTTGCAATTGTGAATTGTGCCGCTATAAACATTGAAGTGGCTGCTTTAC